>JAQFZC010000988.1:0-36257 GCA_034695205.1 Dicyrtoma fusca | reverse complement strand
AAGTGGCTGGTGTGGAAACGCGGGCTGGATTTATCAAGTGTCAATATTTTGTCAATACAACGGGCTGTGTAAGGAGCGTTTAAATTACAAAGTTAAAAGTGGCCTACACTTCCTACGCCCACAAGGCAGACACGTACCGTATTGTGAGTCAAATGTGATCAGCGAGTTCAAGGTAGTCTTAAGTACTAAAATGTTTATTTTTTCAGTATGTTTGGGACATTGGACAAAAACAGAGCCCGCCAGTTCGTATTCCAGTCCACCCTGTGCTTCGTCACTACTTGAAAACAAAGCCCATCGACGGCCTGCCCAAAAAATGCCCATCAGTAACGGACTATGATGCGAATATGTTTCTAAGTAAATTACAGGATAATTCTATTATCATTGGAGCTTTTGAAAAGCATGCTAAAGCAGTTTTCAAGGACGGGATTCCAGATGATGACGAGGATGTTTGGAATGACAGTGCAGCGGATAAATCTGATGGTTCTGCTAATCCAATGGCCCCTGTCTGGGATCATTTTGCGCCTATGTAAGATTCTGGACAAACTATATATGTACCAATTTTGCCAAGATATTATACCATATTTTATGCCTATTAAAATAATTATTTCTTTCTAGTAGTGTCTGGATGATGATGATATCAATTTTTTGCAAAAAACCCTTCCAGATTAGACTCTGCAGTTCGTCGACTTCCCTTACTCAAAGATAGTAAGATGGACAAATTCACTTGTGAAGCGGAGCCGTTTTCTCCAGATGGGGTCTGGATTATTGGAGAAGCTCCAGAAATTAAAAATTATTTTGTTGGTGCTGCTACTTGTGGGAATCCAATGGAAGTTGGTGGTGGAATGGGATCCTATTTGGCACACTGGATAAGTAAACAAAAAAGACCTGCTCCTCTCATTAAATTTGATATTCTACGTTTTACTGCAGCACAAAATTGCAGGTAGACTGTGCTGGACGGTGTGTTCAGTGTTATTTTCAAATTTTATTTGTGGGAATCCTTCTTAACGTCAATACTCTTCTTATTGTATTATTAAAAACAAAAATACATATGGCTATCTCAATTTACACATTTTATTTGTATATTCCAGAGCATTTTTAAGCGATAGAGTTGCTGAATCGGTGGCTGCCCAGCACGCAGCTATAATTCCGTATTTGTTTGCTTTTAAAACTGCCAGAAATATTCGATGCTCTCCATTTTTCTCAACTTTGAATGAGTGTGGGGCAGTTAATGGCGAATCTGTGGGCTACGAAAGGCCGTTGTATTTTGACCCTAAAACTCCAAATTCACGAGGTAAATACATTTGTTATTTCTAAGAAAAAATAGAAATTGCTATGAGATATGTTTACCACCTAGGTTGCAGTGCAAAGTTAGTCGTAAAATAATAAAAATAATTTTTACTAAACAAGGGGATATCTATCCTCCCTTATCCTACTACAAGCCACCTTTTTTTGAACACGTTGAGGCGGAACATTCTGCTTGCTTACAAAGCGTCGGCGTGGTGGATACTTCGGGTTACGCCAAATTTTTTCTTTCAGTACGTTCTCTTTTATTCGTTTTTTGAAAATATAGAATTATCTAGTTTATTTTATTTCATTTCTTTACTTTTCTATTATATAAATATAAAAATATATTAGCAAAAATGTTTGTAGTGATCTGTTAATATTAATTTAATTGCATAATGCAGCAGAATATCCTCCGACTGTAAACTGCTCATTTTTTTTATTTACAGTCTCCCCAAGACCAGGTTGTACATTATCTTCAAAAGCTATGTTCCAACAACGTTGACATCCCAATCGGTAATATGTGTCCAACGGGAATGCACAACGACGTGGGAGGGTTTGAAGTTGACTGCGTCCTTGCACGTTTCGCTAAAAACCGGTAAGAAAACGCTGCATAAATTTCGTTTTTTTCACGCCAATCTGTAATCAGCAATATTTCATCGATGACACATCAATTTTCATTTAGCCAATTTGTGTAATAAATAAATAAGTAATATTAATATTTTTGAAGGTATTTTATGCTGTGTCCCACGGTGCTTCAGAATCGGGCACCTCTTTGGTTACGCAAGTTTATGCCATCAGACAATTCTATTAATTTGGTTGATGCAACTTCCAAGTACGCCTATCTACAGTTAATTGGACCTAAGAGCTCCCAGCTTTTGTCCGAGCTGGCACGTTGTGACATTTCCATGCCACCTTTTAGATTCGTGGTACATGATTATTTTTTTATTTTTTTGCTTTACATTTTTTGGGTATTAAGTACTTTTTATATTAATTACGACTGACGTCATTTAGTTTTAAGCACTTGCGGACGGAGAAATCCATCTTTCCATATTACGTGAATCACATGGGTATTTTGTGTTAAGTTTCAATCATGCATGATATGAGAAAAAGTATTTCTCCGTCCGCGGCAAATCGACGCGTCGACGCCATATATTCCACGTTTCTGGTTTGTAATAATTTTGTTTTTATTTTAGTAATTTTTGTAAATACTTGCAAAGCTGTTTTCCTCCTTAGGAAAAAGATTTGGCCTACGCTCCCGAAGTGATTGTCACAACTTTCACGAACACTGCCGAACCTGGCTACGGTATTTGTATCCCAAATGAATACGCTCTGCATGTGTACAACAAACTAATGCAAATAGGAAAGGACTACGGGGTTCGTAATGTAGGATACTATGCACATAGAGTTTTACGGATGGAGAAGCATATTGGCATTTGGGGAGATGATATTCATGATGATTGCACACCTGCGGAAGTTGGTATGAACATCGAATTGAACATTGTCTTCTTTTATATTTTCTTCTAATTCACTTTAATTGTATTATTATTGCATTCAACGTAAAATCCGTGCTTAATGAATGAAATTGTACAGGGCGAGAGGGGAGAATTGATTTTACGAAAGATTTCATTGGGAAGGAAGTCTTTCTGAAGCAAAAGCAAGAAGGGGTTCGGAAAAGACTGACGTCATTCAGATTTAGCGTAGATGACGAAGAGTACAGCATAGAACGAGATACTTGGCCAGTTGGGGGTGAACCAATCTTTCGTAATGGTGTCTTTATTGGTCAGACGTCATCTGTTATGTAAGGCAACTATTTATATTCTTTATTAATGTAATATTACTTCCACTATACGAGCTTAATTAAAAAGACTACCTTTTTTTCATATCTGATTTGCTTGTTTACGTAGTTTCTGTTGTACCTCAATTAATCTGTTGGTATCTGTATTGATAGGTATGGATTCCGTGACAAAGTAATGTTGCTCACATCTTTCGTCACAAATCCAGAACGGAATAATGCTGGGAAACTAGGCATTGTAACTAAAGACTATATTGTGGATAAAGATGCAATCTATCACGTCGATGTAGCTGGAAAAAGATATAAAATTTATCCAAATTTAACATTGCGACTTGGCGGCCTGGTTTCACGAAAACACTGATTTTTTCAAGCTGGTCATCAGATGTTTGTTATTAGTTATTTACTAATCAACGTTATAACTTAATATAGTTGCCTTGTTTTTCGCGTAGAACATAGAAACTAATTTGTATTATTTGAATTAAGCTCAATATTTGCAATTGCTTCTGTATTGTTTTAGTAAGAATATGATCGGCATTTTGTGATTACAATTGATGGTAGTGGTAATTACTGATTATAATAATATGTAATTGGAAGAATCATAAGTAATTGATCTGATTAATTCACAAATCTCAATTAATCTTCCACCCATTTTACCTGGGTTACATCACATTAAGACAGGAAACAGAATACTCGCTACTAATTACATATTACTTTTTTAAATGTAATTTAAATGTAAAAAGTTACATCACGTGTGCCATATCGCGACTAGTAAAGAAAGAAAACAACTAGCACAGTTTCGCGGCAGACGTGTGCTTTTTGTTGCATCCCTCTTCTAGGGGTATTTTTGGGTGTGTTTCAAGAGAATCAGCCTTGTCTTCCTTTACTATGGATCCATTTTGACAAAATTAGTATTCCATACAATGCAATGATAGTTACGTTACGTATGTAAATTGGTATATACTATTATACCATATGACATTATTTTTCCTGTGGCCAGTCAAGTGTGTAGCACTTTTTTGAATGCGTTCTTTCTCAAACACCCTGCACAAAATACGATAAGGTTAAATCAAAAATAAATACATATAGGTAAAAAAAATTATAATAATACTCAAAAATTAAAAGCAAGCAATAAACTGTAAACTACCTATATAGGCCTAAGGCTACGTACCTACGTCAATTCATGTATAGTTAATGTTAAAATATGGACTAACTGACAATAATAAATTATAATTATTTATTTATTCCTGAATTGATACTCGATATGAGCGAAGAGAACAAGAGAAAGTGTTGAAGATTTTGAATAGAAGTTTTTGTTTTGCTTAGAAATTAATGGAAAAATTGTAACCATCATATTGTTGAAAAATAAAAATGGAAATTACTTCATTGCATTTAAATTGATTATATTTCTTATATATATATATATTTTATTTATATTTCTTTCTTTTATTCGTTGGTCCAAATCCAAGTTGATGGATTTGTTTATCCAGGCTTCTTTTTGTAATCCTATTATTTTTTCTGCTTCTAGCTACATACCTAATGAATTATGAAAATATTTGTACTATTGTATATACGTACATTGAGGGTGCCTCTGCAGAGAAAAACCACTGTGTCAATACAGGTTGTTCCAGTGTTAAAGGATAGAATGTATGCCAACGATAAAAATTCTGACCATTGCACTATGGCTCTATAGCTACATACATATATACATAATATGTATATGGTGAGGGTGCTCCTAAAAGGGGATGTGAATGTATGACTATAGGGAGGTTTGACTGTATATCATTTAGTTGCTAAGTTGCTATAAATATTTCGTACTTTCTGTGTAAATAATATAAATTTTAATGGGAATTTTATGTCCCTACGCGTGTGCATGATTCATGGTTTAAGTTTGCTGTCTATTTCTATTAAACTTTGAGTATTAGCTTAAGCATCTTTTGCTTTCGCAAAATACGAAGGAGTTTACCCATTCACCAGTAGCACGGTAGCAGCATAGCAGTACGAGCTGCCTTTCCCTTTTCATTTCACTTCATTTTGAATGGCAATTAGGCTAACAATAAGCGTACTACTTTATATGTGTACTTTACCTGATTAAATTTTCAGAGAGAGAGCTCTTCCGCCATTCTATACCCTTTGCATTCGATTCCTTTGAGCCCAGGGAAACTCGTCCTCGACGGATTAATGGAGTTCCTTTCGATGTGGTCGCTGACAGAGTGACAGTGAGAACGTTGACGATAATGGTAGTGCCAAAATATGTATCACTTTCTAATTAAATTCTGTCTAGGAATGCCAGATGGTAATTAGCTAATATTCAGTATCACTTCCGAATACCGAATGCAGAATTGTAAATAGCTCACCCAATTTGAACACATCATTTCTCCATCAAAATTATTAATACTGTATAAGTTTACAAGTACAAATGCTTTTAGATCCAACTGTGTGCTTTACTTTTTTAAAGGTCAAACTAGAATAAAGACTGGCCCCATAAAATAAATGCGACAAATGTGATATATTGTAAATACATAAATAAATCTTTTACCCGGCATCTGCGGTCCGTATTTTTATTTTATTCTGTGTTGTATACAAACTTTCTCTACGTACAGGCTATGTACTTTTGAGTGAGTATCATTGAGTATAGGTATATTATATTATACTTACTGAAATATGAAGGAAATCGTACAGAAGTACAGAAGAGCAAAAACTTGATTGATAATTAAATATTCTTGTATTTTAATCTCTCACATCCCACACACAATACACAACATAATTATCTTCCCTGAAAGGATCTGTAAAGGAACATGTCATTCAAAATCTCGTCTCATTTTAACTTTGTAATTTTACAAAACATTCCACTTCCTCATTCCATGTCACAATAATATTTCAATTCAATGACCGAGGCGCGATGATTATCTAAGAATTAATTAAGGGCAGTGCCATTTAATCTAGTTTGAGGACTGTATAATATATTATTATTATTTTATAGAGTGTCTCGGCTGTGGTCATACGACAAAAACTAGAGGTGGGGGGTTATTACTGTATATATATATATATATGTACGAGTGGAAAATACTATAGGTATATATATTTGTATATATCTTTGGTTTTACTTTTACTATACAATAATTTATGTAGGTATTACGTAACCTAGATTGTATGTATTGTTATGGTATGTATGGATACAGTGTATAGCTTCTAGGTATAAGGATTTGAAACAATCCCATTAACTACATCTATAATTATTGCATGCTTGGTAAAATAAACGTGAATTTACAATGCTGCATTAGATTTGGAAAGCGATTTGTTTTGTTTGGGTGCTCTGCACCAATCTGGATCGATCCAAGCTTTCCATTCTATATGTTGAATGCTCTTGTCATCTGGTTCGGGCTCTACTTTCTACTTTCTAACTTTCTACGTAGTTCTGGTCGGTGTAACGGAGTCGGAACGGAACTACAGACCGCTTTTTCCAGTTCTGCATGTTTTTTTTACGCATTTGTCCTCATATCGCATCGTCCTTCTCGTCTGCATTTCCCACATGGATTTACATTCGACTTGACTTGACTTCCCTTCCCTTCCCTTCACATGACCCAAAGAAAGACGGAAATAAAGTTTCCTTGGGACTTGACTGGGGGGTTGAAGATAGAAAAGGTAGATTTCGAATAGAAAACACGGCCTTACTTTTGAGTAGAAGAGGTTCATTCCCATTCCCATTCCACTTTCTTCAATTTCACTTTCTTTTGACGTGGCTATAAGTATGTAGGTCTATGTACTACGTACATATGGACGTGGGTGTCCCAACTTTTTGCCAGAGCCTGTATATCGAAGTTGAATTATGCATCAAATATGTTCTCAAGTTTTTTTTTTTTTGCCAATTCCAATTCCCCAGCACAATACACAGTACGTACAACACAAGAAACTAGGTGTATAAACTTTGCATACAAAAGTGTTCTCGTTTCTTTTTATTATTATTATTTTGAATGTGTATAGTGTAGGTGTGTAACAAAATGCATTGACGGGTTTAATCGTTTCTCTACTTATTTCTATAATAGTCTGCGTCACTTTTAAATTACATTCAGTAAATATACCTACCCAAGGTACGTAGAAAAGGTAAAGGATCGCTTTCACATAAAATCAAAATATAAACACAGTTGAGAGAAAATAAGTGCTTGCCACATGTAAATTGTGATGTAAGACCAAAGTGAAATAATTGTGTTGGTATTACTTACATAAATCGCATACAAAGATTAGAAATTAGAATACATATAGTAATAATAATAAAACTTAGTACATTATATTGTCTTGTGGAAAAAGTTCCAATCACAGAATTAGAATATTATTTTATGTAATACATAAGTAATCAATGTAATCATAATTTATTGTAAATTCTATTATACACGGTAAAATCGAAAAATTATCATTAGTTCTTCTTCCTAACCTTCCTCATGTATTATAATCAACAAATCAACAATACAATTCATGGAAAATTGACAAGAACAGTAATTAATTATTGTAATAATAATAGTAACAAATAATACAGGTTCAACTTAATTTCGTATAACCTCCACATATTTTCCCATCACACAACCACGTTCATTCGAGTATATTATGAAAAAGTAGTATCACACGACATTCGTCTAAATTTTTAACTAGTAACTATATAATTATATTATAGTATCTTTCGGGTATCTGTTCATGCTATTAAAATCGCGAAGTATACGAATTAAAATCTACAATGTTAGCAGCACTACTATTTGTCTGTCTGATATTTCCTATAATAATTACTACATATAAATTACATACCTATGTATGTACATAAGTGTCTCACCTTTTATTTACTATTTTATTTTACAATGTAGGATTAAATGCATTTTGAATTACTGATGTGTACTTTTTTTATATATGTAAGTGACTACAAAATGTGAAATGAAACTTTTATTTGCAGTGAAACTAACTGTACTAAATGCATACTTCAATAGGGGCAATCAATTTGCCAAACTATGTATGTACGTACTATTCGTGTGAGATTACCTAGATTGAAATTTATATGGTTTATAATGTGCAGATCATTTTCCCAGTACTTTTATCCCTATTTCATGCACATACTTATGCTAAACTATTAAATTGATAGATATCCAGCAGTTATCTGCAGTTGTTTAGATTTAATTACAATTTGTTTATATATTTTATATATTTATTAAATTGAGCGGGTACCTATCTGCCATATTTTTGATCCTTGCTCTTGTCTTAAGGCATTGAATTTCTGCACGTGCAAATGATCCTAACCATACATCAACTGATATTAACTGTACTAAACACCTAATGGAATCTGTAGAGTATGTATGTATACAGAACCGAACGAACAGATTAAATTGATAAATAATAAAGCTAGATTTAAAATTCCTAACGAGATTATAACATAACATAATAACCTATGTAGTTAAGTAGTACTTTGACTTTCAGGAGAGAATTTTATGTTTATAGCAAACCATTGCGTCCGATAAGTTCCATTAGACTGGCAACTAGGCACGCACAGTGTAGAGATTTCAATTAAAATAATAAAATAATTATTACGACGTCACTATAACTAAGCTTCAGTGGAATACGGCATATTTATGTAGATTTATAAAAATGTAACGACGCCCTTTACTTCGCCTAGAAAGATGTTTGACATTTGTGAAAAACTGTATATACATAGCATCCATCCTGTATGTACCGCATTGAAAGGAATAATGGCATGTTTTAAACACTGAATCGTACATAGAAGAAGACCGTACCGAAACCGTACTACAGCATGAATAATTTGAGTCACGTGTGCGTCTCACGCAATGAGCTTGGAGACTCACTCGCCTTCCCCCCGTGTCCAGATTAATAATTTACTGCGGTTCTATCACACACATACAACTCAACTAAATACTGGAATTTGAATGCATTAAATAAAGATACTAGCTGATGATTTGTCGGCACGTAGAAGAAATAGTTAGATTTGAATTTTAAATTGAAATGGAAGATGAAGACACCCTTGGAGGATTCTCAGGGAACCCAACCACCGAGGTACCTATACTCCCAGTCTCCAACAACATTTGTAACTGTCTGCCTGTCTTCTTTTCCTACGCTTGAATTTGCTTTGAGGGGGGAAAGCGGAAGTCCGGGTAAGTTTCCTCCACCAGGCTGCAAGCTCCTAGAGCCAGGCAGGCAAAATACAGCCTGTACTAGAAGCCACTTATCAGTACACACAGTGCCAAAAGAACGAAACGTAGCTACCTCGACGGGTTAAGATTTTGGTTTTGCTACATATTTGCTCATTCCGTAGTGCATTGTAATTTTAATGGGAAGATGAAAGATAGTCTAGTATTCCACGGAGGGCCAACTATACATAACCAGGATCACAAAACTGTAAGAAAGACCAGCAGTAAACTCCTATTCACATACAGAGCACGCAACAAACTGACAGTTCTTACATCACTGACTATTACGTAACCTACATACAATGTGTACATACGTCCATTCTCTCCTCTCAGCTGCATACATGGGGGATCGATCTTTAAAATCCAAATGCCAAAATGCCCTAACAACTTACACCGCTTTTCCCTCCTTCTACTCTTTTTACTCCAAGTCAAAGGACGTACATATGTACATGCAGCTGCAGCAGAGCTGTAAGAATAATAAGAAAAGTGAAATACTCCCTTTCAAACAGAATGCTGAACAGACAGAATGAAAAAGAAAAGCTCGGAGGCAGATTGGCCATATCTCCTCAGCTGTACTCCATGTCCTTTCCTTGCCATTTATATATTTGATGTACGTACCTACGTACATACACAACTCACAACTTCCAACTTACTTCCCAAGCCGGCCCCTGTGTGCACAGAGCTGTGGAACAAGTAGAAGTGCGGAGGAAGGGCAGGTCGGTCGGAGGATCTTTAATACAATAATAACAGCCTCCTACGTACTACTTTCATTTCAGCTGATGCTCACATTCATTCGGTATTAATCGAAAACATCTCATATACCTATAGTCAATGTCCTTCGGAGCCTAGCAGCTGTGACGTTAGACAATTATGACCTTGAAATGCTATTTTGAAAGAAGGCAAATCAAGATTTGTAAACTTTGAAAAGGTGTAAAACAATTGGACTTTTCAAAAATGCAAAAGTAAAATTTGGATATTTTTAAAAGGTGTAAAATCATAAATTGAACTTTTTCAAAAGCGCAAATCAGGATTTTGACATTTTGAAAAATGGTAAAACAATAAATTGACCCTTTTCAAAAGTGCAAATCAAGATTTTGACATTTTGAAAAAGGGTAAAACAATAAATTGACCCTTTTTAAAAGTGCAAATCAAGATTTTGACATTTTGAAAAAGGGTAAAACAATAAATTGACCCTTTTCAAAAGTGCAAATCAGGATTTTGACACGTTTTGAAAAGGGGCAAAGCAATAAATTAGCCTTTTAAAAAGTGACGATAATAATAATTCTAACATTTAAAAAAAGGGAAAACATAGAATTTATACATTTCAAAAAAACCATTTCTATGACGTCATAGTTGGAAAGCCCCTGGTCTGGTCTGCCACTGCAGTGTATAGACGCCTATCGGTACATACATATATATACGGCTTTTCACTTCCCCCTTCCATTCCATCTTCTTGTTCTTGTACAGACTATTTCTCCTTTCACTACTTTTCTCGTTCTCCCCATTGTCTGTCCTCTATCTCCCTTTCATTCTCCTTTAATATCCTCCTCTGGCTTCTCTGTTTTCTCCTCTTACGTCAAACTTCCTCAGGATACGAACGACTATCGGCCCCCTTCGCTCGCCCTACAAAACAATGTGGACGTAGATAGAACAAAACAATAAGTCTCTGCTATATATATGTACATGTATATTCCCTGGACTGAAACTGTGGTTACCCCCACTAATATCAGCTCAGTCTACAATGTCTACATTATTTTACTGTGAAAGGGGTGATGATCTTCCCGAGAATTTAAAATGAAAACGAAAATCAATGAAAGACATTTTCAATTTCATTTTTCCTTTTTCATCCCGCTTAAACACGCCCATTCCCATGTAGACGGGGGCAATAAGGGGATATAATGTATTGTACGGACCAAATTCGATTGAAAATTGCTTACTTTCTAATCGCATCATAAAGGAAGGGAGAGGGAGGGTGTAATTCCTTTGAATCACATTTTGCTATCAACCCAGGATACTTTGACTCTGACGAGACGGTAAAATTAGACCTCCCCTGCTTGAAAGTTCAGAGTACAAATTAAAATGTTTTTAAATTAGAACCAAAATTGCTTAGAAACGAGTCTACATAATATTTTAAATTAAATTATATAACTAATTTGAATTCACTGGAATGCTGATAGGCAAATATATGGCAGACTATAGATATGAAAAGACCTTGCGTTAAATACGTTGCAATGCAATTGCAAGAGTATAGTGTTGGGTAGAGGTAGTAGGTACATGTTTAACTGACAGATAGGTAGATCATAATTAGACACTACTTACTTACAGCTTACTTAACACGGTAACGGTCATTACGCGTAGATTTAAAGTTAAACAATACGAAACTGTAAGTATGTAATGTGCGTGAAATATTTGGGTTTCCTTGTATACCTACGTATGACATAAGATACCCTTAATATAGACGGAAGCGTTTGCCCCCAGAGCGATTTAATAACTACCTATAGTACATACTTATTGATAGCTATACGAAGAAGTTTCGATTTCGAGTTGGTAATAGTAGGTATATAGTAATAGGGTTCGATATGACGAAATCAATGAAAGAAGTTGATTCTCACTCAAAAATATTATTAAAAAATTAGCTAACTCCTCGAGTATATAGTATATATTATAGAGATATTACGATTACGATTACGAAGATAAGGTGGGTAGAAGAAGTAAAAGTTACATTATATTTTTAACGAAACTTACTGCTACAGTACGCTCTGTGAAGATGGTTTGGAATGGAAAAGTTGTGAAATATCCAATTGGCAGGTGGTAGTTAATTGCTGAAGTTTTTCCGCAACCCTTATCGCTAAATTATGAGCAAATGTATGTGAAGATTTATCCACCACTGATGGATTCTTCGTACACTGATCCCCGCCAAATTCACAAACTCTGTAGTGATGAAGAGCTGCTAAATGAGGGGGGACGGAGAGGGTGTAGTAACCCGTGGCCATTTCCCACACAAAATGATTTCCAGCCTCGACGACCTTCTCTGGATCACAAATGTACTTGGATCTGTAAAAACAAATTCAAATAGTAAATTCAACATATTTTTTTAAATATTTTTCTTACAAATGATCGCAACTGCGATTATCAGTACCAGACACAAGGAACATATATGGAACTTCCATTATTATCCGTAATAATAACAAAAAGGTAATCAACTCAAACGGGGGTGGGAATCTGACGTGAGTACCAGCCAGCTGCACCAGTTCAGAATTGGATTGAACACATTTTCTCACGATTAGGTAATTATAAATGTAGAGGTATACCTACGTAGGCACATTCAGGTAGTTTTGCCCTATTAGAATGGCTGGGGCAGACATGACATGACATACTAAAATACCTCGGTAGGTAGGCAGAAAGTAATTATATTGATTTCTCATTAGCATTAGTGTGAACTCAGTTCGAATCGAAGACGATGCATCATTCACGCTAAAGATTTAAGGAGGGTTGGACGGCTGGATGGGAAGCAGTTAGACAAGTAGGTATATACATAGGTACATGAAGACAGACAATCAGCCAAAATGAAACGATTCCAGGGAAGGAAGGACCTCCGTGTTCAACATGTTCACAGAGATACATTATACATTGTTATTCCCGACTACTAACTACTAAGTAGGAAGCTACTACCTACCTATGTATATAGAGACAGTATACAGATGCAATTAAACATATTATATCGTAGCTGCAGAAGCATTGCAGGGTAGGTCCAGTGTCCGCTAAAAACCATTGTGACTCAGGGCCAGATTTAAGCTAAAATGCCATTTTGATGCTAGTCCCAACATTCAACTGTTTGCCTGTTTTTATATAAATTGTAACAACTTTTGCATTACATATTTTGAAAAGGGTTAATTAGCAGTTTTACACATTTTGAAAAGGTGTAATTAGCAGTTTTACACATTTTGAAAAGGTGTAATTATTAGTTTTACACGTTTTGAAAAGGTGTAATTAGCAGTTTTACACGTTTTGAAAAGGTAAAATTAGCAGTTTTACACATTTTGAAAGTATAATTAGCAGTTTTACACATTTTGAAAAGGTGTAATTAGCAGTTTTACACATTTTGAAAAGGTGTAATTAGCAGTTTTACACGTTTTGAAAAGGTGTAAATGCCAGATTTCCTACTTTGAAAATGTGCAAATATCAGATTTACTACTTTGAAAAAGTGTAAATACCAGTTTTACACACTGGTGAGAAAATTCAATAACAGTTTTACTATTTTTGAAAAATTACTTTTAAGTAGTTATTTTCAATTTTTATAAATGGAGGTAGAAAACTGATCACAAGGGCTTGCATCAAAATGCTTTCAGGCGGGATTCCCGCCTAGCCTTATTTCACAATGCTTCTTCACCGATGATATTAATGTTGCAGTCTACTCTGTATGTGTGTGTGGCTGGCCTAGCTGGTACTGGTAATAAGAATAGTTAACGGTGGTCTGACTCTCGCTTAAATTGTTCTCTTCTCATTCAACTCCACGGACTTGCTATTAGTTGGTGATAGTTTCACTTCTTTTGAGGTTCCCTTACGACTCTCCCAGTAACAAGTTACGACGTACTAAACTAATGATATGTTACACGAACATTGGATGCATAGCGTTGACGTGACGTACGGTAACCATCCACTGCCGGTATGCTACCCGTCCCGGCCCTTTATGTTTCTCAATCCGAATGTGAGTGATTCTGCTAACGATGTTAGGTCGGTCTACTCTCCTCTGCCTGCCCTCTCCTCCATGATATGTCATAATACGACAGAATGGAGTCAAACCAAACCAGGAAAGCATAAGCATAGAGAACTGGAACGGAGAGCTGCTGCAGTGGATTACCTATGTATGTGTATCTACACCCACGAGGCAGTATTTACAGGTAGGTAATAGTTACACAATGTTGGAAGCAGTAACTTTTCCGATGGAATTAAACAGTCTTACGAATTTTCGAAAGCTAAAATAACCCTATGCTATAGGAAAGGACGGACCATATGAGTTAGAATTGTACGATTGATTGCAGGTATGCACATAATATCTAGCAGTGTGCCTTTGTATAGAACTGTAGAGCGTAGATGCAATACATAATATGTAATCCTAATACATCACATGGCTTAACTCAACTCAATTTAGTGCTTATCGCTTCATGTCCCTTGTTTTGCTAGTTTTAGCTCAACGCCTTTGATTTCGCTTTATTTCCTTCGCACTTACGATTTCACCATTCGCCATGCCATAAGTGTGTAGACAGATGCAACTTTTTCTTTCTCTTTGTGCTTTTTTTTTTGCTTGCCGCGACGCTTTCACTAAATTCTGTACTTCATTTCTACGAAACAGTCGAGCCATACACACTATAGAGTGTATAAAAGTAGTGCACATAATTCTAGTCAATAAGCACCAAAGTTAGGGGCCTTTCAAGTATGACGTCAGATTAATGATTTGTTTTGAAATGTGTAAATACCTACAATGTTTTACACTGTTTCAAAAGGTTTACACATCGATTTTGTGTTTTTTGAAACGGCTAAAGTTATGTTAGTACACTTGTTACAAACACCATTTTTACTTCTGCTTTTTTCAAAACTCTTTAAAAACCCACATACTATTTGTAGGACCTCATAGTTGCAAGCGGTCCCTTATTTTTTGTGGTTTAATATAGTGGGTAGTAATCTTAACATGGTATTTTACAGGATGAAAATGGAAGTAGCTAGTATAGCCACATTACCACATACATATACATACCTACCTACTTTATGGTGTATATCAAAACTTGTACTTTCACTCTCTCTCACTTTTACAGTAGTACAGTATATGACAATGTACATATGAGCCAAAGCGGACACAATTTGTACTTTTGTACTTTTCCTCGGGAACATTCAACTAAATTGTAAAATAAATAGAGAGGCAGTCTCAGAACAGCACGCCAACGGCTGTCCGTAGACTCTTGCCGGTAGAAATGTCTGTCCTCGTCGTAGACGACCATGCTACACTTTAATATAACAATGCACACACGACTATTTTTTGTTTTTTTACGTATAAGAGTATATATGTACATACATCATACAAAAACCTATTGTTAGTGAAGAGATAGAATTTCTATCTGGATGTGAGTGCCTATAGTGTGTATCTCAGACTGGCATGGCATGCCGCGTGCTCCGTGCTGTGGTCCTGAGGAAACAAATTAATAATTCTGCCATCATGCTCTCATCGTCAGCCTTACTTTCACTTACTTTCACTCTCAATTTGGCCGACCACCACTAAAGGCTATGTAATTAAATGAAAATTTTCTGTGGTCTAACTTCCAAGTTTCATCTGCGGATATGGCTAAAGGCAGACCTTGTGTTCCAAACTCTAAACTCACACAAGCTTGAGCAGTTCCAAAAATGAGCCCACACAGCAGTATATAGCCATGTTGGGAGGCTATAACTGCTAATATATATAACTAATAACTTAGGATAATGGTTTGGGCGGAGGAAAGTTTTCCTTTTTCCTGGCATTGCTTCATTGTCCTTCCCACTTGAAATTATTGCAAAATTTTTACATTGCCCCTTCCTACGCTGCGCTGTATCGAATTTGCCTAATGCTAATCGTCATGGAGGCAAAACAACGAGGGATGGGGGACTGAGCAAGTCAGCAATAACAAGGTTATAAATACCGTTGCCGTGCTGGAAGAGACAGAGAGGGAAGAGAGCAGGTACCCATGGAGCGGATTAGGATATTACACGCACTTGTGAGCAAAACGGAGATTCCTGTAATTGAAATGTATCAGGGATGCCATAACTAATCGTAATTCGGGACGATGCTCCAGCATTCAAAGTCTGTCTGTAATCTGGAAACTACAAGAAGTAAGAAGTTCAAAAGAAATTTATTTTCCTGAACTGACTTAACTCTGAGCCTTTAATTTAATTTTATGGCGGACAGGGTCATTTGGGGACTCTGCATAAATAATTCTGTATCAGTAAGCATTCAATGACGATGGGAAAATACTAAAGTACGCTCCAGAGCACCACATCACAGACAGACTCCTCCTGGCCTGGGCGACGGGACGAGTCGGTAATTGTATAATTTCCTTAGATGGGGAGTGTGCAGCTGGAGTGTGAAAGGGAATGGAAATTGGACTTATGTACATTGCACTTGCTAAATATGTTGTTAGGAAAGTACTTAAGTTAAGGATAAGGAAGGAGGATGGGGGTTCGAAAATGAAAATATAAATGAAATTATACTCTACCTTTGTTTATGAGGATGAAGCCTTGCTCTCCGCCTTGTTTTCCTCAATGATAACAAATGTCGACTCACTTGCTCGGCCATGGGATTGCCAGCAATGGTAAAGCCCTTCTCATCATCTGGCCACTGAAGATAGAAGAAAGCATTCTGAATTGAATAAGCTCCAATTTTCTTTTTATTCGACAGCGTGTCCAGTTGGTCAATGAGTTGGGTGTAATTGAGAGTTTTCCTGGGGACGATCATCTCATCAAAATCGACTAAAATTAAATATTTAGATGCTCCACGATGTCGGTAGACACAGTCGTTCAAGGCAACAAATAAACCTTCAGTCCGTATCTCTTTCTGTGAGACAAATGGAAGAGTCCATGGGAGAACTTCGATGAATTCATCCCCATAGTGCTGAATGAGACAAGCTACTTTTGGTCCAATGGTATGATTATAAAATGTAAAATGCTTCACTCCCATCAGACGATGAAATTCAATCCATTCGAGGAAAGGCAAAAGATTATCGTAGTTGAAATGTATGGGCTTCACACACACGGAGAAGTCGACAAGATGATCGGATTTCTCGGATGGATACTGGATTCGAAGGATATTCGATGCGGGCGTCGTCACAGTCGAAGTGGCTGACATGACCGAGACGTACCGTGGAAACCTCCTCTTGTCTCCCGAGTAGCAAATGATGAAACAAGCACTAAGTCACGGAATCACAAAAAGACAAAGGAAAAACTCATCAAAACCCACAGCATCATACTATTATTATTATTAATACTAATACGATATCCTTAATTACTATAATTATAAATTGGCTTTGTTCTTCACTTAGTCTCAAAGCATAAATGATGAATGATAAAAGACCCAGTAACTATCAACTACAGGCACTAAAAAACCTACACTTGTCGTCCATACAACATTCACATCAAAGACGATCGTGACCGATGTGATGTGCACCAACTACCTACGACCTACATACAACTTACCTCCTTCTGACCGACCAAAGCCGAAAAACAACAGTTGACAGTAAATACACACCAACTTATTCCTAGCGAGTATGGTTCTCGAGATCGATCGGTCTGTTCAGAATGCTTTGCCAAGCCAAAACAGAATAATTAATTAAGTAATGATGTAAACTTTGTACAACTAATGAAATCAAGTCTGCCTTTAGATTTATATCCCACGGATCCCCGATAACAATTTATTAATAATTTCTTTAATCACATGAACTCACTCTGGGTAGACAAACTACTACTGCTTGACTGCTTCTGTCCCATTCCAGGGCCCCATGTTTCAGGCAGCAGGGTTTACAGAGGTTTATGGCTGTCCTCCTTTCTCAAAGCTGACGAAAATTTATGACCTTACTTTCTTAGTTTACGACTGCGATTGGCAGCTGCTCCTTCAAGGAATTCAAATTAACGCGGGTGACGTAGGCCGTAGGCCAGTAGGTACAGTATTATAGTGGGACGCACAAGAAGCAGTATTTGCACTTTTTTAAAAAGTTTGTGCAACTTTTGAAAATTAGTTTTTCTTAAAAAAAGTGCAATTTCTGAAAAATAGTTTTTTTGAGAAGGTGCAATTTTTGAAAACAGTTTTGTTAATACGCCAATATTATGTTTTTGCTTTTTTTGTAAAACAAAAAACTAGAATTTTTATCCCACGCTTTCGAAATGGAAGTATTAGGTACGCTAAAAAAAATACTATGCGTTTTGCTACTAGGTCAATGGAATGTAGTGTCATGTATCCTTTTTAAAAAATGGCCAGTATCCTATTTTGCACTTTTTTAACTGCCAACGTTATGTTTTACCTTTTTTTTTTAAAAACATTGTGAACGCAATTTTAAAACTTTCTGACTATATATTGATCGTTTTGTAAAGTTTTCCCCAGTCGTCTGCCGCATTCACCTTTAAGTACTGCCATAATTGCTTCAATAAATACTCGAAAAGTTACGACACCAACGCGGGTTGCCAGTACCGACACCACAACCAACTTCTGCATCCAACGTACGGTACGGTAAGGTTGAAGGTGAAAGAGGTGCAGACGACGAAACTTAATTATCTCTCCGAAATCCAAAAACAAAAACAAAAGAAGTACTAAAATCCTAAAGGTGCCTACTCATGTATGTGATTCATCTTGTCAATATAGTAGTTCCTTCTTGAGGGTTCCAATTTTCGGATTTGGTCTCTTGGGACACCAACAACAAAAAACAGGTGGTGTTACTAATTGAAATAGTTTTGAAAATAAATGGATTAAGTTCAACCTTTGAGTACAAAGGAATTCTTCCCCTTGAAGTGTGGTCTGGAATGTGCATGGGCGTCTGTCTCTTCTGTCAGTGTCATCAGTGTGTCTACAAATTATCTACCTAATACAAACTTTTGGGCTCCAACATACAACAGCATTATTGTAGTTTTTAGTGCCACATAATATCCAAACACACAAAAGACCAAAGTTGTGTACCTAAAAGGAGTGAATATATGTTCGAAGTCGAAAGGTTCCTCTACTGTACATAGAATATTACCTAAGTAATAAATCGGTCAAAGTCGGAAAAGGTTTACAATTTGCATGTTGAATGTTGCAAGTCTTTTGGGAAGGACTTACCTAAGTGGATTTTGTGGTTCTTATTGATTAAGTAATACAAACTATTATACAGACGTCGGTCAGATATTATCAGACCTGGTGGTCGTTTTCCTTTTGAAATGCCAATCGAAATCCTTTGATATGAAAGCAATAAGGAATGAAATGAGAGTGGTTCCCCGATGTATCTACCAAGGTAGAAGTACCTCTCCGAGTTTTTACATTTTTTTAGAAGCTTGAGCTGACATGAATGAAAAGAAGTAATAAAAATAAATGTCAGCCTGATTGAATAGAGTGGAAGAGGTAGTTAGTAGTTCGTAGTTCTGGTTTAGTATGGTTATTAGTTATTAGTGCTTGCTCTTGCTTTTGTGTGTAGACTGGGAAAAGGGCCCAGAATTCAGTTACCTAATGCAGTACTGTGAATCAAAATCAACTATAGTCATTACACACGAGTTCTTCACTACGATGCAATGCTAAAATCAAATCTGTTTTATCCAGTATCTAACTATCTAGGGTAATTGTATGAAGTTGGTTCCTATCTACATACTTACATAATTCCTTTTGTGCTTTTTTTTCAATTTCAGCTCACGTCGAATTATTCTGTTCGGTTCGGTTCGGTGGGATACTTGTATGGAGGAGCTTCTGGATCTAACAATAAGCTGGAACTGAGCTTATTAAATGTGCAGAAGGCATTGGAAGTACTAGTAGGTACAGACACGTCACATTTTGTGTTGTATCAGCATTGTATTCCAATTGTGCGGTCAATAATAATGGAAGCTATTAGCTATTTTCATTTCTTTCTAGATTCTTCCATCCTTCTTGAGACCACAAAAATATGTCTGCTCAAATACTGTTGAGTTGACTGTAGCAGTTTAGCTATAGCAGTACATGTAACATATATTATGGAGCTTCAAGCCAAGCTTAGATTGAAAGTTAGTCGATCGATGTGACTTCCCTTTGATTTCCTCGACTTTGACTTTAGCTTTGTAAGATCGGCTTTCCCTCTCTCGCTCCTTCCCTAGATGTACACTTGTTCAACTGGGCTTCTACTATTACAATTCCTTGTTGCTGAAACTGAACCATCCACTCAAACAACAAAGCTTGTTAAAATTCTTCGAGTATATTAGCTCCACATGGAAACTGACTGGTGAGATATAAAGAAGCTTTAAAAAATGTATACTATACTGTATAAAAGCATCTAGTACAAAAAATGTCCTACATTTTTTGTACTAGATGCTTTTATACAGTATAGTACAAGGATTAGAGATTATAGAGCCACCGTAATTGTTACCCACATCGTAGGTTTTTTTTATATCCTCCTCTGTTCCATTCTACATTCTATGTGATGGGATGGTTCGGGAAAGGAGCTAGTGTTCGATCAATTCACTTTCAGCTTTCAGTAGTTTTCAGTCTTGAATGTTTTCTCGGCTCGAGTCTATTCTATTCTGGTGCATTTTTCTTAAATAGCTAGAATTGTTATTGTTGACAGAAGCGCTTTTGAGAGGAAAGTAGAGCGTCTCACAGGGCGACATAGCTTTTCTAAATTACATATACAGCAACAGAGCTAATACATGTATCTTCGAAGTACCTTACATACCACATACCTAGGTGGGTAAAGGCACTCCGCAGTCTGTTTATCTAGCTTTCGCGTTCTAGAGGATTTTTTGTTGCTACTGCTACTAGGTAACGCGTACCTACTAGTACGTCTCCTAATGGTCTAGAGCAGAGCAATATCTGCAGCTACAGATAGTTTATTCTCGTTCCTTGTAGTTGGCCGTTGCATTGGTAGCTACGGGAAGGGTGTAAACGATTTTTCTAATGGCTGTCTCTAACTGCCACAATCTGATTAGGTGAGTGATTAAATATTTTTTATTTGTAGTAAGTACACCCATGTGTACTCCTTCCTTCTTTCCCGTGTACAGGCATACTTAGAATACCCTTCCTGCACGATTTTTCGGTCTTCCATGCCCCCTTTGCTTTGGACTGGGTGGTGGTGCAAAGGTTGAACGTTCTTTTGTAATAATTTTCCATCTTTTTTTTTTCGTTTGCTTTTTAGGAAGTACTAAGTACACTTTGGTGAAGTGAAGTGAAGGGAAGTCAAAGCCACTTGTGTGTCTTTCCCTCTACAGTCTACAGAAATTCTGGGTAAGGTGACCTTGTTTTTATGCAGCTGCTTATAATTTTTTATTCGGAGAATAAGCGAGACGTGATACGATACTATACAGTCTGGATTCTGGATCTGGGAACTCAAACTGAAAAACTATGTAGCTTTCAGCTACCCGTACCCCTGCCCTGTAACTGTAGGAAGGATCACTTTTGCTACTGACTTGATGCGGGCAAAGATGAAAGCTAAAAATTAACTAGGTGGGAGCAGGCGATAAACCTAATAGTCCCATAATGGTGAGTACGAGATGAACATACACGATTAATTATAAGTTACATGTTTACGAAATATATTATTTTGTCCTAGAAATTGAGTATTTATTGGAAATTATGGGAAAGCTCTTATTTTTTCACGCCAGCAAAAAACTATATAGCCAGAGTCGATGCGTCATCGGTCCGTCGGTCGGTCGGGTCCTTTCACCCGATGCCTGCATACTAAAGTAAGAAGTATCTACCCACCTACATAAATACAACTGGAGTAATAATTCTGTCAAGGAAAAGGAATGGCTACGTACGCCAGTAGACATGTTTTCGAAGGAAGGGATGATGAAGGGATTAACTATATATTACTGTTCCGTGTCAGGTAAGGAATAAAACGGGAATCTTTATCATATCTTGGACTTTTAACTTTTTTAGTACCGACTGTCCATATATGTATATATCTAGACACAAAAGGAACGTTTTGGAACTATTTCGAAATAGTAACTAAGTCTGATGCAGTGTAGTAGAAGAAAGTAGCGAGTTAGTAGACTGTATTACACTTACACATTCCATTATTATACAGTCCATATCAATAGGAAAACTTGGCTGTCAAAGTCCCATGGTCATAGTTTAGAATGAAAACCCGTTAGAATGACAAAGTAGACGGCCCGGATAATCGTCTTATGCCTTACTATTTCATATCTTTAAACTTGTGTAGGACAGACGCTTAAAAATACACCTATATGTATATCCAAAGAAATATTTATCACCTGCCTATCTTCACTTTTCATTTCTTTCTTTTTCTTCTTTCGAACTGAGCTACTTTGGTTTTTTGGCTCTTCCGCTTCCATTGTATAGTAGACCGATGATGCATTGATTCTAGAATCACCTTTTTGACCCCCACTCTTTTCAAAGCAGAAACAGATTAAAGCTCCTTCCTCCCTCCTATTTAAAGAGTATAGCTCCCTGCACCGCGCACCGTCCTCTGCAGTTAGTATTCTCTTTTAATTTTGAAATCCTAATAAAAGTTTAACGCTATTCTATTCATTTCATTTCATTTCTTCTTGTAGTTTGCCTTGGCTTTTGTATGTCGTATGTATGTATTTAAGATTGTAGTGTGTTATGTACATTAGAGGGTTTTCGGAGGTGAATGAATTCCGATTCAATTTTTAAGGGAAGGAGATATGGTAGGAAATGAGCTGAATTTATTTATGTGCATCATTACAAGGTTTTCTATTAATTATATCCCTACAGTACACACACAGAGTACACATTCCCAAAAAACCCACCCTATCCAATTTGCCTCGAGAATTAATCAAAATTAATGAGACGCTAGTTTTAATTTACGCTTCCATTACTTTTCACCAGTTTACTTCCCCATGGCCATACTTTCATCGTCATCATTTCCCCTTCCTCAATCCTCTTTCATTTCCCATTAAATTAATATCCTCAATCCTGAAGAGTTATATCTAAGAGTAAGTAGCCGCCTGGTCCATATATGTATACTTCCACATATAATTCAATACATTAAAGAGAAAGTGAGCTAAGTAGCTTTCTCTGGAATGTGTGTATAGTGTACAATCGAATAAGTGTGAATTGTCTAGAGACTAATTTGAAAAGCTTTAAGTTAAGTTAATTTACGTGTCTAATACTTGTGCGGGAATCATATATACTGGTATAGGGTATAGCTCTATAAGTAATATACCTATACTAGTTCTCTATAAACAGTGGATATTTGTTTGCGAAAAAGCAGTAGCGATTCCAGCGTAGGCAGGGGTAGTGTGTAGGCAGCTCCCTTTGCTAGTTTTCTAAAACCAAAGATGTAAAAGGTGTCTGCGAATTTGTAATTCTAGCAGTTTTGATTCTACGTACTTTCAAAACTATCAATTTTGGAAACAAAACCTGCTAAAATTTTACAGAGTAATATACACACGCGGAATATTGTGGAAATTGAAAAATTGGTGTGGTCTGCTATGCTATACATTATATGAACAATTTTAGATTCGCCACCCCAAACAAGATTTGAGATCAAGAAAGACAGCGCAGCGTTGCGTTGCGGTAAATAGGTTCTGAAAATAAAAATCTGACAAGGTTGGCTCTGCTATCAGTACTGTTAAAATCTGTAATCTGTATGCATTGCTGTGTGTATGTAAAGCTCCGTTCTTAATATAATTTGTGAATTTTTTGTATGGTGTCGGTGTGGCAGTGCAAAATTGAAAAATGTTGGATGATTGATAATGTATTTATACGACGGAGTCTTTGTGTGTGTCTCACGTAATATGGAGTGGGTATATAGGCAGAAGTACATACATAGTTGATATTTATATAGATATAGATGGGAGGGTGTCAGGTTATTCATGAATACCTGTGTAACGCTCCCTAACATATCGACTCAATAATTCAACAAAATATTAAAATGAAAAGTTGTTTGGAATCTTCCATCCTCGTACCTATACAGTCGGTAGCTAGGTACTCTTCACAAGTCTATTTTTGTACGTATAGAACCTGCACTACAGTCAAACTAGAACCTTAAGAAGCTGAAGTGAATCATTCTACGGGTCCTTATTTGCATTTGCTAGCGTCCCGACCCAGAAAGTGCCCATGTTGACGTAGAAAGGAAAGGAACTCTTGTGAAAGTTTCAACGACAGCCTTTTCAAACTTGAAATATTATACTCGCTTCCTCTCACTTCTCTCTCTTCTACTCGCTTTCTCTCGACCTCAGCTCAATACTTCCATTTTTCATTCAATTTAGTTGGTTGTTGGTTTGGTGTTGGTCTGTAAAAGCTCTCTCTACTTTTTTTTTCACTCTTTGTCGACGCAACTTCTCACTTATTTCACTTTTTTTTCGGGGCGGTTCTACTTTCTCGTCACTCACACTTCCCTAATAGATACTTGTTGTAAGGCTTGGTTTACATAACTCTTTTTGACATGAAACTTGACGAACATCGAAGGTGTGTGTAACTATATACGAGTATATAGTACATATATCACTGGAATTTAAATTTCAAGAGAACACCTCAGAGACTTGGGACAGGCACTTTAAATAGACAAACTTTTGAGCCTCCACGCAGTCACATTTTGTTCACTGTATTAATATAGTTTTTTTTTTGGTTTTTTCTATCAACTACTACTACTGTGCCCTTTCTGAAGAGTGAGTGTAAAGGGCTTTAGACAGAGGAGGGCTTTGTAAATTAGAATTAGTTGCTGCCAACGCTATAGCATTAGTGTCTTTGTCAGTTTGTTAAAAAAGTCTCAAGTTGTTCTGTTCTTTCTACTCTGTTCCTACTACTCACACGTGTAACTACTTGTAACATCTATGTTTGTAATAAGGAACAGGACCGGTGAAGAATTCAGAGGAATTTAATTTGTAAAACACTTTTAAACTAGGTAGGTAGGTGGGTACTCTGGTTAAGTGTGACTTTTTTTCTTAGTCAGTCTTATTAGGATAGGATGAGTGTGAGTAAAAGTTGAAGAGTAAGACCTCCACTCACTCCTTACGTATTTGTACGTAAATGGATGGGAAAGTAATTGGATTAATTTTCAAGGGGTTTTTCTAAAGAATGCTTGGCAGGCAGCGTAGGTAGACTAATATAGGTATCTGGGATTTAATTTTTTTAGGCGTGCATATATACACGTGCCGTGCCTGGACCATTTAACCGGAGCCCCTACCAAGTAGTAAGTTTGTTCAAAGAGTCAAAGTCGACAGCCATCAATAAGTCATAATGTTTAGTTGTTACATAGTAGGATGGATGGAAACGACAGTACAGTAGTACATATAATCGTCAATATGTGTATGTACCTACGTTCGTTGATGTTGTTTCGACGGGCTGTGTGGGATGAGTTGGATTTGGATTTGGGTATTTGAGTAATTGAAAAAGTGACAAAAATATTGACACTTAAAGATTGCTTCAGCGTCTGCCAGACTTTAAAGATCAACCTGCTAGCTTTTTTTATAGATAATCTGTCGTTGTCGTTCACCGTAATTTTCACAGGAAAGAAAAGGACTGACTGCGACTTTTAGGTTTAGAGGGAAAATAATGCCTCCAAAAGCTGACAGCAAGAGCCTTGCAACTATGACGTCTCAGAAGTGGGGCTTGGAAAACTGTGTTTAAAGATTAGTCAGGGCAAATCAGGATTTGAAAAGGCTATGAAACAATACATACATAAATCACTATTTTCGAAAGGGCAAATATTGATTTTAACAACATTTTGAAAAGGGGCAAAACAATAAATTAGCATTTTGTAAAAGGACAAAACAGGATTATAACATTTTGAAAAGGGGTCACCACAACAAATTACCATTTCGTAATAGTGCTAATCAGGATTTTAACATTCTGAAAAGGGGTCTCAACAACAAAGAATCATTTTGCAACAGTGCAAATCAGGATTTTAACATTTTGAAAAGGGGTCACAACAACAAATTGTCATTTCGTAATAGTGCTAATCAGGATTTTAACATTCTGAAAAAGGGTCACAACAACAAATTACCATTTCGTAATAGTGCAAATCACGATTTTGACATTTTGAAAGGGGGTCACAACAACAAAGTGTCATTTTGCAACAGTGCAAATCAAGATTTTAACATTTTGAAAAGGCGTACATCAATGCATTAGCCTTTTTCAGAGGCGCAAATAGTAGCTTTAACGCTTTAGAAAAGGGGAAAACTTAGAATTTCTCGACATTTACAAAATCCCATTTCTCTGACGTCATAGTTGGAAAGTCCCACACTTGTTTTGCTAACTGTTCTAGTACCTGTATTAAGGTGTTACATTTAAGCTGCTGTATATACATATGTACCTACCAGGTACTGAAGTATATTACTTAACCTGCCTTATATTAAAGAGCATTTATCCACGTCTTCCTTTTTACCGTATTTCCGTCGTTTTATGTAATAGTCACACATTTCCGTACAGTGAAGGCTGCATGTGCTTTCCTTGTCTGGGACCAAAGTGGGTACCTGGAGGAACGTTGGCAGCAGTAAACGCTTTTATCACGTATGTAAATTGTGTGTAAAGGTAACATCAGACGTCAAGTTGTGATTCAACCCTCTCAGTTTGGGTCAGCCCCTTTGCCTTTACACATTACCACGGAGAGGGTTTGAGCACTGAAGAGAGAAAAATGACGTGCTTTCCCTTAGGCCATACTATTCATGGTTTTGGATTTGGATTCGGAAATTGGGAATTTCATCCAAAGGCTCTGGGACCATATAGTGTATAGTGTTTAGTTGGCCATGCTCTCGTTATTTCGTTATTGTGAGCTGATTTAGCAATTCTGTCTTCCTTCGGTAGACAGTCTCATTTATAATATCTATGATAATTTACATGCTGTGATCGTTTCACATTAATTTGGTAATCCCTGAGGCCCTGAGCTCGATCTTCTCTGTATATGAAGAATCATACAAATGTCGGTACATCTTCTGCAGTATTTGTCAAAATGTGATTGTTTTGGCCAAAGCCTCTGTGAGAATTATGGCTGTTTTTCTACAAGTTTCCGAATTTGTGCTAAGCCTAATCCCACCAATCTATCTATCTATCTATCTATAGGTATATTTTATGCTATGATTTAAATTGCATGTCAGAAACCAAAAATGAAATAAATCATACAAATAAAGATGCAAAAGGTTACTACAGTAAATGTATCGCTTGCTCTTTGAAGGCAAAAAGTACAAATGGTTCCACATTGTTTGGATGCAAAGTAACGCGTATGCATATAAAGCTTCAAACGTGACGGAAATTTTACGATTTTTCTTAACATATTCATTAAAGATGCTTTCTAAAATGGTGTCAAATCGCTCGTTTCAAAAAAATCAAGTTTGAACTTTCTAGAAACGATTAAAACCTTGATTTACGTTTTTCTCAACATGAAAATCCTTAATTTACCCTTTTTCAAAACGTGTACTACCTCGATTTACACTTTTATTTATATGGAAATGCTTGATTTACTTTTTTCAAAAAGCGTGCAAAGCCTCAAGTGACACTTTTAAAAACATAAGAAAAGAGAAAACCCAGTTAGAATGTTTTAAAAAACATTTCAAGAGCACGCCGTGTACCTTTTATAAGGGTGCCTCAAAACAAAAAGGGAAATGTGTGGGGTTTTCAGATTCTGTGGATACTTTGCAACCTAACAGGTTTCCCCATGCGTCACTTTTCTTTTAAAGACTAAAGGATGCTCGCCAATTTGAATAATTAACCAGTGCAGTGATATGAACCCTATCCCTTAAATTGCTAGTTTTTAGTTTTTTTGTGTGTAAAATAATTTGTACCTGTATTTTAAATTCCAGTTTTCTCGGATGGTTCGAACTGAGCCTTCCACAGTTTGATAAACTCTCGTGTCATTATCGTAGAAGCGACACTGGACTCGTTGTAACGTTTTGGTTCGGGTCGCTCCAATGAGCTTTACATGACTGGAACAAAAGAAGATTGGAATGAAATTGTACCCGCAATTTTTTGGAAAGTTACATAAATTTAATTAAATGAAACAAATATATATCTATTAAAAATTTAAATGTACGGATAATATGTATATTGTGAGCCTTGTACTTACTTAAACTGAGCATTATAGTACGCAGAGTAGACATAAAATTTCTCTTTAGTTCCTGTCACAGTTTGCCAGTCCGGTTGAACTGGGACTACTTTCACTCTATTATTGCTCTTAGAATTAGAAACGGTAGAATTCGTAGTGCTACTACTCATGTTTTTACTCGTTTTTGATTTATTATTAGAGTTTTTATTATTATTACTATGGTTGTCACTATTGGAAGAGAATGGAATGGATCCATCAGTGAGATCAGAGAGTTCTTCATAGGAAATATCCGAATTACTGTAGTGCTCATCTCCCATCCCGTCCTCCATCCCGAGACCATCATCCTTGAGTGAGCTCTTGTCCGTGTCCGGCATGAAATTTTCCATGATGATGATCACACTGAATAGGCCAAAGAAGAATATGACAAAGAAGAATGACAGTCGGGACCTGTCACGAAGTCGCCGATTTGTCGGCGACAATTTCTTTTTCCCTGCCAGCGAGGTTGAGGACGACGAGGACCCCATCGCCATCCTCAACCCCTTCCCTTTTTTCAATTTTGAGGCCATTTTGACGAATTTACTTGACAGTCGAAAATATTCCAATCAAAATGATATTTAATCAAGTGGATAGAATACACTTTCCCCTATTTTCAAGGTTTTTTAATTTAATTTTTTCCCCCCTTTCTTTCGCCTACATTGTTTTTCTTTTTATTGCTTCTGGTTCCTTTTGAGTTTTAGAAAACAATTTGTTTTGTAATTTGAGGATTTTTGTGATATTCGAAGTATGGGGGATGGGGCCTCTATGGCTGTGGCTGTACTGCAGATACAGACCTCATTGTACCCATTGTAAAAAATAAAATCCAAATCTTTTTTGTTAAAGAGTACAAATAGCAGCTGCCGTTAATCTATGCTACGGTCTTGATGGTTCACGAATCACGATCGAAACACTAGTCACGATAATAGGATAATAATAATAATAATTGTAAATATGACGGCAGCGTCCAATTATTCAAATGACACATCCTTTCCGGCTTATGTGCTTGTAATTCTTGTCTGTCTTTTAGGATACGATATCCGTTGTACTGGAGTGGACCAACTCGTGGTAGGGTTTGTGTTTATTGTGGTTTTAGTTTTGAGTGAATGCGGTTATCTCGTTGAGAGATACAACCTTTTGACACTCCACCGCTCGGTCACACACACACACGGAGACAGAGATAAAAACTGGCAAAGTTTTAGTTTAGCTCACAATCAAAAACTGAGCTGGAGTCCTGCGCTACAATTGCATTTATATGCTCTTTTCCCTTCTCTTCTCGTCTGCTGCTGATGACTGCTCCTGTGTATCCCTCCCTGGCTGTCTTGGTTTGATTTGGTTTCCAGAGATCCAGAGCTGGAGCTGTGAGTCCAGCATACGTCTGCGAGACACTCTATCGACGTCTGCACTGAGGGAATAAGGCAGTGGTTGTGCAGAGAGCAAGGAAAGCAAGGATAAATGGATGGCTGGAATTTTCAGTTCCAGCTCTGCCCGTCAACTTTCTCCAGTGGGCGGAGAGCGCAGGATCCTCCACTTTCTATATGTATTTCCCCCTTCGTTTGTAGTGTTTGGGTATTTGCGCCTCTGTGCTCCAGAATGGGAAGATGTATGTGCTCCAGTGCCTATTGTGTCTGTATAACGCTTTATGTTGGTTGTAGATGTGTGCGTTGCTGCAAATACGCACTGGATTGTAGACTACCGTGGAGCTACGGACTTGTTTTAGGAGCCTTGCAGTTATTGTTCCTTAATAGTTTAGCTTCCTTTTAAAAAACTGCGAATCGCGAAATTCGTTTTTATCTAGAATACGCTCCGACAAAAATAAATTAACCTATTCGGAACTGGGGAACCGTGGAAAGAATGCTTTACAAAAGTATTTAATTCCATAAATGTACTCTTTCAAAACGCTCAAAACTAGTAAATAACACTTTTTCAAAACGGTCAAAACTAGTAAATGATACTTTTTCAAAACGGTCAAAACTAGTAAATAACACTTTTTCAAAAACTATCAAAACTAGTAAATAACACTTTTTCAAAAACTATCAAAACTAGTAAATAAAACTTTTTCAAAACGGTCAAAACTAGTAAACGATACTTTTTCAAAACGGTCAAAACTAGTAAATGATACTTTTTCAAAAACTATCAAAACTAGTAAATAATACTTTTTCAAAACGGCCAAAACTAGTAAATGATACTTTTTCAAAACGGCCAAAACTAGTAAATGATACTTTTTCAAAAACTATCAAAACTAGTAAATAATACTTTTTCAAAAACTATCAAAACTAGTAAATGATACTTTTTCAAAAACTATCAAAACTAGTAAATAATACTTTTTCAAAACTATCAAAACTAGTAAATGATACTTTTTCAAAACGTTCAAAACTAGTAAATAGCACTTTTTCAAAGCAATCAAACTACTAAATGATACTTTTTCAAAACAGTCTAAACTAGTAAATGACACTTTTAAAATGTCAAAAAACTAGAAATTACGGTTTTCAAAAACATGTCAAACTAAATATATTACCGTTTCGAAAAGGTTAAATAATTGTATTCATAAAATTTAGTCGTACACTGGGATTTGGAAAATAAGCTCACAAAATAGTGCAGATCTAAACTGTCAAATGACGACGAAGCACTGCCTTTTTTAATAGTTGCAAATAACTATTTTAAAGCTTTAAAAAAGGGGAAAACATTGAATTTAGACATTCAAAAATCTACAATTTCTGTTACCACGTCATATATGGGAAGCCCCTGGCCGTTCCCGTTGGTTATATTTTACATACACCGGTGTGAGTGTGAAGCAAGTTACATGGAGATAGGACGCAGACCTACATAGGTATGTATTTAGATGTGGAAAGACGGAAACTGAATTAAATGGCATTGCAGACACATGAAAAAGGGAAAAATGAGAAACCGCGAGGGCTAGAACTAGGAATCATGCAGTTATATATATATATGTATAATTTATATTCTCGGAGATGATGGCCAGGACACGCCAGTCAACTAAACAAGGAGGACACGACATACTGTACATATACAAAAAGGGCTTTCCTATGGTCAACCGCAGTATAAAAACTACGACTGGAACGACGACTGGAGAAATGGAAGTGGACGCAGTCAACTTGACGCAATCTTATCACTCGCAGTTATAATTCATTCAAAACATTTTTTTTTCAATTCCACTCGAGCTGTTCAACTGACTCAAAAATCCCTGACAGTTTCAGATTTACTTTTAAATCTTCTGGACTGAAGGAGATCACGATGGCTCACTGCATTTTAGTTTTATCTACAACAAGGGCCAACAAAAATGTTCCTGGATTTTTGTGCGTGTACAACTTGTGAACTTTTGGGAGCTTTTTGAGTCCTTTTGTTTCTTACGAGTGCAGCAGGTATACAGTCTCCTACGCATGTTCACTTTTCTTTTTTTCTAGTTTCACTCCAAACACATGTCTTTCACCTGGTCAGCTTACACTTTTTTAAAAACAATATGAGTCCACACAAAAATATATAATCTGACAGAAACTACAGACCTGCTCTATGCAGATTTAACCTATTCGGAACTGGGGAACCATGAAGAGAATGTTTTACAAAAGTGTTTAATTCCATAAACGTACTCTTTCAAAACGATCAAAACTAGTAAATAACACTTTTTTATAACAGTCAAAGCTAGTAAATACCACTTTTTAAAAACAGTCAAAACTAGTAAATAACACTTTTTCAAAACGGTCGAAACTAGTAAACAACACTTTTTCAAAAAGGTCGAAACTAGTAAACAACACTTTTTCAAAAAGGTCAAAACTAGTAAATAACACTTTTTCAAAACGGTCGAAACTAGTAAACAACACTTTTTCAAAAAGGTCAAAACTAGTAAATAGCACTTTTTCATAACAGTCAAAGCTAGTAAATAACACTATTTCAAAACAGTCAAAACTAGTAAATAGCACTTTCAAAAAGACGTAAAACTAGAAATTACCCTTTTCAAAAACATTCAAAACAAAGTATATTACCGTTTCGAAAAGGTTAAGACTTAAGAGCGTGGGATTTAAAAGATCATTTTATTTTTATTTGTGTAAAGGTTCCCGTCAGTCACTTTATTTTGACCGTGGGCAGTCGTGAGTTTTTTTTTGGGGTTGTCAAAAACAAAATTAAGTTGGTTGGGAATAATAAAGAATATAATAATAAATTGATGAGGAAAGTTAGAGCTAATCTTGGATGTGTGAGATTGTCACAACTGGAATTAATTGGCAAGACAAACAAGAAACATGATTTTATTCGTGGCTTGGTCCTTTCCACTCAGTGTTGCAGGCTGATTGCGTTTGGAATCTTAATTAAAAGTTGAGTGAAATGCTATTACTTGGGAGGATGTAAGTTAAGAACAGACGCAGCACGAGTATAGTTATACAAAACGGCAATTGAGTCCTGCACTGGATTTCTACTTCCATTCAAAGTTCCTTCAACATTAGTTAGTTCCCAACAGTATAGTAGAACAGCATACATACAGATGTATGACACAGATATTTTTGCGAGTGAACAAAAATAATAACCAGTGAGTCAGCTCGATAATAACTGGTCAGCAGATATTTTCTTTTCGTCGTATTTTTTCCGATTTCGTGTCTTTATTATTACTTCTCTGTTCTCTATATTATGTCTCCGTCAGTTTTTTTTTTTTATTAGCGAGAGTCTTTTCCAGTTCTCTGCTCCTCACCATCTGATCTGATCTCAGAACACTGCAATAGATATAGTAAGATAATACGAAATAACACAAATTACATTTTCGATCCAGCCAGACGCTGTCAACCTTCGAGCAGTCAGAGTTAAAAGAGTACAGAGTACACGGCTCCGTACCTTATACACAGTTGTGTGTGTGTTTTTGGATTATCCAGAATCTAGATTAGTTATTTGCGGCGTAAGCATCCCTGGATGCAATTTTTGTAGTACCTATGTACATTGCATTATTGTACTCATAGTGTATCTATACCACACTGCACTGTTAGTAGGTGGAAGCTGATCGCTAATCGTATCACATCTTGTAATCCCTTCCGCTCTGTTATTGCAAAAACTGGAGCATTTTAAAAACACCCTTTTTTCAACACACATTATAGGTAGGTACATACATATATAGCCCGGCCCGGCGTAGGTAGGTTAGGCTAAGGTATAGCCTCAGGCGTTTTTTTCATTCAGCTCTCTGGCTTGCACAGATATTTGGATAAATCTATAGATACACAGAGTGACACGTAGTAATAATAATGAATGAATGACAAAGAAATCCTGGAGCCTTGCAAATATTAAAATAAAAAAATTGAAACTTGAAACAGCCGAAACTACGTACATATAATAGTAACACTATAACGTTAATAATAACAAGGTCGAAGGGGCGTTCAAGGCCCATACTAATGCATTATGTACATACATATATAGCAAAAACGACGCCCACGCCATGCGTTATGCAATATATGCACGGCCCCTATAAGATATATCCCACTTGAAATACATAGCTATAGCAAAGCCATACATTATTGTAACTTTGATAAAAGTGTTAAATCTGGCATTTGCAAATTTCCATGACGTCACAATTGAAATGCTCCTAAAAAGGAAGGAAGGCACTGCAATGCAATCCAATGCACTGGAGGGCTGCTATATAATATTCGAGTATCTAGGTTACACCAATTGGTATATCTAATGCAGCCTTACCAGAACTTTGTATATATAATGTATGTAATAGTAGAAAATAAAAAGAGTAGCAAAAGTCGACATACATAGGACGATCACATCTGCTTCTCTTTCTCTTTCTACTCACTCGTGTAGCTATGTATATCCTCGTATGCATGGAGATTCGGTACTCTGGACTCTGGAGCCTGCTGGCTCTTTGCTCTGCTCTGCCTGGCGTATAGGAAAAAGGAAAATCGATATGGGAACAGTGCAGAGCTGAAGCTGAGAGAAGAAACGGTGACGGTAACGTCCTTCGTCAGTTCTTTCTATGTACAGATGATAGCCCTTCATACATAGGTACATACATGGCCCAGCCAGCCTTTTGGAAAGGAAAGTCGGTAGGTTTATGTATGTACATAGAAGAAATGAGAGTTGATGGAGAATAAAGGAGTGAAAGAGAGAGGGCGAGCGGGAGTGAGTGAGTGGATGGATTTTGCCCCTGCAAAAGGTCCACACTCAACTCAGAGATCTTACAATTGTACAATGTACCTACCTAACAATAAGTACATCGCCACTACCAACTACCAACTACTGTACAACCATGCAATGAGAAATAACCCGAATTCCGATTTCAGGAGCGGTTCTAGACATGGCCGAAAAAATCAGTTGTTTTTGAAACAACAACTTTTAAAATGTGGGTTTGTGATTCACTAGTCTGTCTTAACCTTTTAGAAACGGTAATTCTTAGTTGTGCATGTTTTTGAAAATGGTAATTTATAGTTTTTACCTTGTTGAAAGTGCTAGTTACTATATTTGAACGTTTTAAAAAATGGTGATTTCTAGTTTTGACCTTTTTGTAAGCGTAAGCTACTATATTTGAACGTTTTTAAAAATGATGATTTCTAGTTTTGGCGTTTTTCAAAGTGTTAGTTACTATATTTGAACGTTTTTAAAAATGTTGATTTCTAGTTTTGTCCTTTTTCAAAGTGTTAGTTTATACTTTTGAACGTTTTTAAAAATGTTGATTTCTAGTTTTGACCTTTTTCAAAGTGTTAGTTACTACTTTCGAGCGTTTTAAAAAATGTTGATTTCTAGTTTTGACATTTTTGAAAGTGTTAGTTGAGGCGTTTTATTGCGTTTAAAAACGTTGATTTCTAGTTTTGACCCTTTTAAAACGGTTAATTTGTCAACTAAACACTTTTGTAAAGGGTTCTTTCTATCGTTGCCCAATTTCGAAGAGGTTAAAAGTACTTTACCTAAGCTTCCAAAAATTTTCACTGTCTTTAAAAGAGCGTCCACGTCTCAAAGAAATTGGGATTTTTGAAGAAAAAAAACTCTTTCTATTACAACAGCTGGAGGCTGGGCTCGCCACTGCACTGGAAACTTTCCATCCATGCCTGGCCATGGAAAATAATGCAGATATAGAGGTAGCAGGTCTAAAACTCACATTATTATGCTCCACTTATTAAAGGATTACCTAGGTACAATTCCATATAGCCTTTCTCCTGCAGTAGCGTTGAATGCAGTTGTAGGTATCTACACACGCAGAACTACAGTTGAATACTCAAAAGAAAAAGCAAAATCGTCTATGTCTCTGCTCTACAGATACATGCGTCCTGTCAGCTTTGAGCTTTCCTCTCTTTAGTCTTTGTCTTATTGGGTCCTTCATGAATTCCTGATGATGTTAGCACGTGTTGGGAGGATATCTGCACATAGCCACGATTGCGTTAGGACCATTCAGTCATGGGTGAAGGAAGGAAGGAAGGTACCTCTATCTAATGTTGGAGAATAATGAAAGATCTACTTACTCTACAGTCCACAGGAAGGTTTCTGGAGGATTTTTGATGGGAGAGCAGATGGTCCATCAAAGATTCTGATTCTGTAGTTGATCCTAATAGTAATGCATTATTCTAATCGTAAGTAACGTACACAGAGTCAGGGAATGACTCGCTGGATGGGAATGAGAATGGGAGTTGCTGTATTGCGGTTGGTCAGCTGGCCAATGATACCAGAGAGTAGTGGTGGTGGTGGTGGTGGTGGTAGTGGTGCATGGGAATGAGAGTGTAATATGTAATTGCCACACGCCATGCCAGTCGTATAAAAAGTAACCAAGGTTCAGAGATGTCCAATTCAGAGCTTTATTTCCAAGCCGTGACAATGACAATTTCAATGGCTATTCAGGAACACGATGTACTACTATACCAAGATTTAAGATGCTACAGGATCCTTAACCTATTCGGAACTCTGGAACCATGGAAAGAATGCTTCAAGAAAGTGTTTAATTCTATAGATAAACTTCGTCCAACGGTCGAAACTAGTAAATAACGCTTTTTCAAAACGGTCAAAACTAGTAAATAACACATTTCCAAAACGGTCAAAACTAGTAAATAACACTTTTTCAAAACGGTCAAAACTAGTAAATAACTCTTTTTAAAAACGGTCAAAACTAGTAAATAACACTTTTTCAAAACGGTCAAAACTAGTAAATACCACTTTTTCAAAACGGTCAAAACTAGTAAATAACTCTTTTTCAAAACGGTCAAAACTAGTAAATGATACTTTTTCAAAACGGTCAAAACTAGTAAATACCACTTTTTCAAAACGGTCAAAACTAGTAAATAACTCTTTTTCAAA
>JAQFZC010000987.1:0-36259 GCA_034695205.1 Dicyrtoma fusca | reverse complement strand
ACCCTACCAGTACCACTACAGTTCCCTACTGGTACTCGCTACCAATGGTACTGATGGTGGTACTTGGACAACACTACCAGAGAGTCTATACTGGTTCAAGAAGAAAGAAGGCAAGCAACAGGAGCATATAGGAAGGAGGCAGAAGAAGTGGTGTGTATTATAAACACACCAGGGCAAAAAAAAAACGGTTTTCATATCTCCATCCTCTGCACTGCACTGGGACTGCATGTAGTATGTGCATCCTTTGTACAGCTGCGTATATAAACTTTAAGCTTGAAAGCAATGATGACAATTCTTCACGGATGACCAAATGTAGTCAAAATTAATGCGAACAATGTGTATTGAATTAATGTACACTGCTCACTCTGCTTTTCACTGAAATCATCATCATCCAATGAACAATCTTTGTCGTATAGTACAGAATACAGGCAGGCAGGCAGACAGAGGCAACCAGGCTTTATGACATGATAAAATAATAATCATAAAAATTACTACAGCTACAGATTCCATATGTACAGGGGAGACTGAGACTCTGTAGCTATACACAGCTATAGGTATAGATAGGCCCGGTCTGGTTCCACTGCACTGTTACTGTTGCGCTGATCTGTACTACAGACTACAATTACCCACCTAGATTAGATTCTGAATGATACATGTCCCTCCCTACATACTTATTTATTGCTACTTAAACATATTTATATTTTTCATTTTTATACGACATCCAGATGCATGTACTACTTAATGCTGTGCCAAGGAACGTCAACGTCAAGAAATAAGGCAATGGTTACACACGCTCAGGAATTATACAGAAGGTTAGCAAACTGTCCTGTTGCTCTCTCACTGCTCTGTCTTACTATTTACTAGTTGGTTATTTACTCCTGTATGGGTAAAGCCAAAAAGACGAAGGCAAAAGCCAAAGACGTAGTAGTACGAACGAGGGAGGCAGAGCAATCATTAGACCATATGGTTTAATACTAATAGCAATATATTCCGTTGGTTCGTCTTTGAAAGTGAATCTGACTAGTGAGCCGAAGTTATGAAGGAGAGAAACTATATAGCTATAGCTTAGCCAGTCATATAGTAATAATTGCATTATGTATATTTATTGGGAGCAGTCTAGCTGTCTATATGATGACGTTTCTGTCTCTCAGTCTCACAGTCTCGGCCGATTCTATAGTTTTCTTTTCTACCCTTGTTTTTGTCTACAAAGTCATTTATTAAATCCACGGAGTCTTTTATGTTCGAGAAACAGCATGGTCAATCTCAATCTTGATATATGTACAGATAGAATAATACGAAGTCTCAAAGTCTAAGAGCTAGAAGAGCGCACCTAGGTATGTACCTACCTCCCTACCTCCCTAATGTACGTAATGCTCTTACAACTCTCAATATGTCAAAGGCTCGAGTGTTTAGGGACAGGAATGGAGTGGATGAGGGTAGTCATCTAGATGGATAGATTGTTAGAGGAACAGTAGAATCAGAATGAATGATGAATGCTTGACTGATGGTTTGACATAAGAAGGATCAAAGAAAACTCCAAGTCACTCCACCACCAATGCAATGTAGCCACTAATGTAGTAATACGCCTAGAAGAAACCTTACCTACTTACGTCGGTGAGCACTGTGCGGGTGAGCATTGAGCAGTGAGCCTGAGAAGCACAAACAAATACATTCTACAGCTTCTTGGCACTGCAATGGCAAAACAATAGCGGCTCAAATAAGCCTTGGCTCTCCATTAGACAGAGACTCCATTCAACTAGGTATGCATATGCAGTATATACCTACCCCTAACTACCTATATCCCCATTGCTGTAGTACCTATATACATGTATAATGACAGCCTACCACAAAAATGAGTGTAATAAAATATTTATGGAGCTCTGATAATACACACACACACACACACACACACACACACACACACACACACACACACACACACATGGTTCATGGTTCCATTCTCCTAACCATAAAGAATGTTATTCCTATCCCCCTTCCTTCCCTGCATTTTCCAATTCCAATACAGCCATTTATTTTTCAAAATTAAACTTGCCTACAATAATTAGTCGGACTAAGCTAAGGATGGGAATAAGTAGCTTCACATTAATAAGCTTGGATAATGCAGGGTGTAAAGTGTACATACCTTTTTAAGACAGGTAGGTAAGATCTGCTTCTGGTCATACTTAATGCTAAGGCGAGTGTAAAATATACGTACTAGTGAGTTTAAAGGAGAATAGAAGAGCGAAGATAATAAAGCACCTTGGACTTGGGACGATAAATGAAAATAGTAAATTCAGAGACCGAGGAGGAGATCTCTCAACTGTTATTCTTCTTTCTTGTTTGCGGTAATCAATCAATATTTCATCTGACTGTGAGAACATTTCTCCGCTCACCACCGAGAGGAACAACTGACTGTCTTACGATTAGTGGAAGTGGAGATGCTGTGGAAGTGTGTGCGGGCGTCTTGAGAGTGTATTTATTATGCTTATGGTTTAGTAGACTTTTGAATTACACCACATTAGAGGAAGTCTGCATATATATATCATCCCTAAAGAATCCCCGCTACATTATACAAAGCATGGCTGTCTTACGATTAGAGGTTTCCTCAGCTTTGATCTCTTAAGTCCTCCTTCTCCACTCAACAAATGATCTTCAACATTTCTAATCTAATTCTAATCCATTTAATCCTTCACATCATCATAACACAACAGAAACAGAAGCTCTCATCTCATATCAGTCTGCAGTCTGCACTCTCTCTCTCTCTCTCTCTCTCATTCTCCCTGCCTGCCTCAAGAAAGAGCAGAGAAATATTATTGTGAAGACACAGACACCTTCATCAGTGAGTCTTGAAGAGCTTCAAACATTCAACCTTTCAACTGCTCTACACTTTGGAACTTAACTAACGTAACATCTTATCGTTAGATGTTCCAAGAAGATCTCTCACAACAACCACCACCACTGCCACCACCACCTTCAAACACAACTCTTCCGCACCCGTCACATTTTTCGGCACACTCAATTCCACAACAAGGTGTCTGCTCGTCTGTCTACCTTCCTCGAACCTACTTATCTATTTCTCACTCACTGTACAAACAAGTACGGCTATAGCTACGTACCTACATATATCTGTAGTAGACCCGTTGACTATAGCAGCCACCCTTTCAGTGTCAGTGTAATCGTAGTGTGAGTGTCAGGGATGCTATGCAGGTAAGTATAGGCCATCTTTTCAATGAGAGTGCATATGCATGAAGAACTTCCAGTACCTGACTCAGAGCCCAGCTCCTTCACTCTTCCTTTCCTTTTTTATGCACCATTCACAACAACTGCTGTAAGAGTGCATTGAGCACTGCATAATATGCAAGTGGTACAAGATGCAAAGGTAGGTACATACGTACATATGGTAGTAAGGTACGTACACCTTCTCTACCCTTCTTGCCTTCTTTCTCAATGCTACTCGCGTGCTGGCTCTCGTTCTGGCTCTGGTTCTGGTTCTAGTTCTGGTCCTGGCTGGTGTATCATTCATAGATAGTAGTAGCTTAGAGCCCCACACACAACCAACAAATACAAATAACCTTAGGAGTGATGGTGATGAAGCCTTACATAATAGCCTCTTGTACCCAGTACACTCTTGGGGGCATTCATCAATTACGTTTACAAAAACTCCGAATTTTGAACCCCCTCCCACCCTCCAGCATAGGGCGTTTACATGCGTTTACATGGATTTTGAACCCCCCACCTACCCTCTCTTGTAAACGTAATTGATGAATGCCCCCTTAACGCTTACCTCCTTTCCTCAGAGCATTACCTCAACTCGGCAGCCACTGTCTTTTTTGACACATACATCTCATCCGCATCCTAATGTTTTCCCCACTCCAGCATCAACATCACCATCTCGATCTGTCTCTGTGTAATTATGTTGCTATATATGTAAAACATAGAAAGGAGTCAAACTCAAATTCAAATTCCATTTTGAATGCATGTACCTACATATCGATAGGCATTTCCTATGATTTTGAATCAAACATTTCTCATTTTACTTCGGAACAGGATGTACATACATATTAGTATGCTACCCACTACTCTATTGACCATTCGGTTATTCTTAGTTACCTGTAATACTGGAAACTCCAGGAGAATGCAAATGGGGAGGTATTTTGCAAAAGCACTTAAGAAAATTATATATGGCAGTATAGGCAATGTAGTAGTATAGTAGTGGCAGTTGATCACGTACAAAGAACACAATCAGTCTGTGTAAGTAAGGGACACGACAAAGAAATGACCAGGACCGGGCAACCCAGCTTGAGTTAAACAAAGCGAAACTGTCTGCGAGTTCGTCAGCGTCATGACGACAGTGACAGCTTGACTTCGTACTGTAATGTACCTACATGCACTAAAAGCAACCTAGGTAGTAGTAAGATAATGCAGTGCAGGACAGGAGAGAAAAAAGAGTGATATTTGCACAGCATTCAGTGTAGGCCTACGATGATGATGATGATGATGATTGAATGAATTACATGAACCCATGACATCGTTAAAATTGACATCCCTAGTCGTTTGTTCGATTCTTTGATGGGAATCAATGACGGAAAAATCTGCATGTGACTACCTACATACATACACAGTTGACTTATCAGTTATTAGTATTAGAGATGCATATAGAATACGGACCGTGAGCGTGTTTTCCTTGCATGTGTCCCAGTGAGTCTGCAGCACTCTTTGGTGGTAGTAGCCTAGTAGTAGTGTTCGTAGTAGGGCGTGTGTAAAATCCTATGCCATGTGTGTGTGTGCCTGTGTTGGAGAATTGGAGACCAAGACCCGAGTATAGTACCACTGTGTTTAGTGCAGTGTCCCCTGCATACCACCACCACACTTATGACTCCTATCCCGAGTGTGTGAACATAATAAAATAACCTAACGAGTGTGTAGAATTGGAGACGGAGAGTATAAGGCGAGATGTGTCCGCCTGGTTTCCCTTTAGTTTACTTGGCTGGAGTTGGAGTTGGAGTTTAGTGAGTTTGTGGAGGGGAAATGGAATGAAATACAGACACAGACCCATAAAATATACATACAACAGACTGAGGAGAGAGACTGCAGTGGCAGAGTAGTAGTGTACGAAGAGCTGTATGGAGAAGAGTAGAGTTTGAGTCTATATCCATCTATCCAGTCAGTCTGCCTGCCTGCCTGCCTGGCATCCATAGAGGAAAAGTGTCCACCTGGATGATATATCTTAGCCAGCACAACACAAAGGATTTGAGTTTTAGATTGATGGCTTTCCATTAAAACTGACACCTCGCAGTGTTGCCGTTGTCAATGACAGTAAACCAATGGGTAACCCTCATAAGTACTCCCCACAGTCGACTGGGGGGAGGGACACTCTCTTTCCTCTCTTTACTACCACCACACCAACTACTCACACTCATACACACACAATTTTATCTTTCTCTCAACTCCATATATACTTCTCTGCCTCACTTTTCTCATTCTGTCTCACTTCGACCCTAAAAATCCTTCCAGGACGTGCTGTCCTTACAACTAGAGAGCCAGACAATACACGAGACATAGAGTCAAGCATGAGGAGCTTATGAAAACGTGAGCTATGCGAGATTTTTGGAGCATTTCACAGCTCTTTGAGATTTCTTGAAAACGTCTTCTTTTGGCTCCTTCTGGATCTGGATTTGGTTTTGTGTTTTACGGGCTTCGACTTGAAATATGTGGATCTGTACTTTTGCTCCTGCATTACTCTTCACCACCGGATATATTAGTTCTCCCAACGCTGACGTTGGTGGATTGCTTTCGTAGGGAGTGCATGGAGCCCACACAACAATATTATTCTATTATGTAGTTGACTCATAGATACGTTGGTCTATCAATATACCAGCTGGATGAGGTATAGGTAGTAGGTATAGGCGTGTATATGCATATCTACCTACCTACATACGTACGGATGTATATCTCTGGAAAGAATGAATGGAAGGAAGTGCAGCCTAGCCTCTGTATCTCTCCAGCTATCTATCTGCTGCTCACTAGTCAGTGTTCTTTTCTCTTCTGTTCCGTAGGAGCTTCTCGACAAGATGCTCCAACAAGTGGGAATATTTTCCAACTATTTGTCACACATGACATTTCTCGAGGTAGTACACAAGCTGTATAAAGCTGTACTACAGATACAACACTTAAGAGTACAAGCTCAAAATCCATTTGCAAATGCAGTATCTATGTATGCAGGCTCCTGCCTCCAAATACACACAAATGCACCCGTCGACGATAAACTTGCAATCCTCAAGCTCAAACTAAGGCTCAAGTCGACGGAATACAGACGTACCAACAGATATATATACCTACATAGGTACTCTATAGCATCTCACTCTAGATCATGTGCAATTCACACTCACTTACTTACACCTACTCACTTGATAGAATCTGTAAATAGGTTGGTTACTTACACGACAGTCAAATTTTATTTTAAATCGTTTACAACTATTTTGTAAGATGAATCATACAAACACAATCTAACTGTGTTTGAAATTGATACGCTATATGTATGTACGCTATGGGTAAATCTCCACAAATATATCTCGCCCATGATCGCTCCGCACTAGTTAATGTACACAAGGTGAACATATCGGACATGAATTGGCTTTTTGCTCCTTCATGCCACTCATGCCATTTTCATTTTCCCTTGTAGTAGTCGCTATGTACATCTCCATCCAGTAGTCATACCCTGACTGGATATGAGATGAGCCAAAACAAATGTTTGAGTTTGATTTGATGAAAATTCAAGCGACAGATCTCCTTCCTAAACTTCTTCACTACAACTCCATCATGGGAACGCCACGCACTGTGCACTGCACTGCGAGTGAATAAAGAAGGAAAAAAGTGGGGAAGGAGAGAGAGAGAGAAATTGACATTTTTGGACACTTTTCAGATGCTCCAAAGATTTTGCACCTCGAAAGCCTCCATCATGAAGTGAAGTTAGATTTGGATTGGGAAAGAGAGAGAGAGAGAGAGAGAGAGAGAGAAAGAAAGAGTGAATTCAAGGATTGGATTTGCTGGTCGAGACGTACAAATATACAGCTATATTATAAGAGTATATATTTGTATATGTGTGGAAGACCGAGCCAAGACCTCGTCAAAGGTAGAGAGACCCCTATAGCGTCCTATATCTCCAGCTGTACAGAGTACACACAGAGTGAGAGAGCAAACCACCACGTTCCATTTCATACGAATCCAAGCACCTCGTCCTTTTTAGTCGTCGTATCGTCGGAGAGCAAAGGGAAGGGACTCTGAGCTGAGAGCTAGCTGACTGAACGCTGCCATTCAAGTTATATTGATTTTCTCAGGTTTACTAGTTTCTACACCAGATCGATGAATTCTGACGAGAACGAACTCTTCGGGCCAACCATAAATGGCGGAAAGAGACTGTTGAGCTTTCTACTACTACCATTCTCATACTCTCGGCTCTGAGAATGGATGCTTCGGCATTGTGAGGCAAGGCATACGGGTGACATTACATCATACACTCTTCTCACTCTCTTCAGACTCTCCTCTCTCTCATCTCTCCCAATGCCACGAGATTCTATTAAAATCTCCCTTTCTCCTCCTTCCACCATCACTATCACCCTCGCATTTCCAATCAGCACAATCAAGTAGGTAGGTACCTTATCAGAATCACCCTCGTGCGGATCCTTTCCATACAAAATATTAATAAATTAAAAAATTGAAGAGGAAAATTCAATTAGAGATAGTAGTTCCCACCACAATTTCCCAAATATAAATTATTATCCTTTTGTTAACATTTTGAGCAAAGCCTCCCCCTTAACTGATGGAGCTATCCCAATCAGTGCATCGAATAATGGAGGATTTCACTCTGAAAATTAGTCACAAAAGTAAGATGCTGTTGATTGTATTGTTATTTGTATTGTTGTGTGGGGGCATTGTTGATTTTGATGAGGGAGGGAAGGATTGGGATGAGAGATGAAGTGGAGGGACAGAGACGGAGTTGGAGTTGGGAAAGTTTGTGGCGGTGTTATGGACGACCCCGAAACCTGGATTTTGGCAACACCGGTTTGCTGAATCGATGACAAGAGACGTAGAAGACTGACTGAAGAGTGACGGACTAACTGTCAGTCTTCCGAGTTCGGTGCAGAGGAGAGTGCAGACCGACCAAAGCCATGCCATGCCACGCTATGCCAAGTTAAACTCTACCTCTTCTACAAATACAATCTATCTGCCTTGTACATTACACTCTATACAGCACCCGTCACGTGTATACTGACGCTTCAAGGGTATACATATATAGACTCCATATAGCCACCAACTCTCGGGTGTCTAGTGTGGGACGGATATAAAAGGATACGCATTGAAAGTCCCACGTCCCGTATAAACTACTTGCTTCCTCTATCTTTCCCTGGCTCTCACTCTTTTCGTCTTCCACAAGGAAATCAACTTAAACCTCCTTACCGACCGTACTTGTACTGCTTGCTGGTACTTTATCTGTACACAGATTCTCCCAACTAGTCTCCACTGCAATGTCCCGTGAATATCTGTAGAACCAACCGTAGAACTGTAGACAGTTGATACGACACTACCGAGTGAAATGGCTTTAGGACAAGCACTGCCTGCCTTCCTTCCTTACTTTCTCGGTCGCCCTTTATATACTGTGAAGAGTCTGTATTTATACACTGATATGTGATCTTTAGGGATCTCAGATTATTGATAGAGGAAGTAGGTAGGTAGGTAGGTACCTACATTATATTATTGGCTATACTCATACTATAGAGCCTATAGACCCCTTTCCTCAAAACCAAGGGAGATTGTCACTAAACTTCTTTCATTAATTAATTATTGAACTCAAATGTATTCTTCCCCAACAGAGGAACATGAGCAGTGCGCCTCGGTTCAGTTCAGATCCCAACAATTCATGAATACGGAGAGCGATAGCGAGACTGATACTCTATCTTCCCATCTTCACACAAGCTCTTGTTTTATCACTAGCTATATATACAGAGCACTGACTATATAGCAGTCCTTATAATCCTATCCTATATACTTCCGCTGGTTGCATGTCACGCACTGCTTGTAACAAGATGCCGAATGCCGAGAGCCGAGACAGTGAGACACACACACACACACATGTGAAAAGGTAGATAGGAGAAACGTGCATAGATAATACATAGCTACGCAGAAAGCAAGGCAAAGGACCTGCAGTTGCTGAAATGTGCATGCATACGTGTAGTTAGAGCTAATTAAAGTAATCTTTCTCGTTTATAACAAATCTTATAAGTAGTTTACGTTCCGACAAAATACAAATGCAACATCTTGGCCGTCCACCAACACTAACTCCTTCCAACTTCAATTCAAATTAATACTGACTGATTACACACACAACCTAATTAGTTATTAACAACTAGATCCAAGTACCTAACTCTCTCGTCTTATTAGCCGTGCCTACACTCTTCATGGGTAGGTAGGTGGTAGGTAGGTAGGTACTCCAAGTCAAGCGTGTAAAACGATTAGGATTCAAAGGTGGACTGTGTCAAAAAATACATTGTCCCACCCCATCACACTTAAAAGAATTCATGGATTCCAGACTGTGTAAAAATAATAATAAATTGAAGAGAAAAAAATAAGAATAAATTCAAAGGTCACAAGGGTGATTGATTGAGAACTGAATGCAAATAAATTGAAATGTATGAGCTGTCTTATTTACATACCTATGTATAAGCATGTCTTTATAGCATGAAATTTTGTTGATTATTTTAACGCTTTCTCTCACGATGATCCAACATATAGTATCCAATAGGTCTTCTTTGTGTGGGCTACATATCTAGGTAATGAAATTACTGACAGCTCTCAAGACTCAAATCAAGGTCTACATTAAATTTAGAAAATTCTAACTCTAATACTGGGATTGACTAGAGGAGATAGAGAAGTGTAATAGTGGGTAAACTATATACAGATAAAATTTGATCTATCTACACATGGAGTATTCACTAATCAGTTTCCCCCTGTAAAAAAAATAGTACCTGACATCTCCCCTTTACTCCAAGGTATGCCACCGCCGCCATCCAATTGTAATATAAAACGGAGCAATTTTTTCCTGAACGTGAAGCCGCTCCTCCTAATGATACACTAATGATCAAGAACATGAAGCGCAAGTTGTGAAGATGTGTCATTTGTAAAGTTTTAACTATTTACCCCCAAATGAAGAAGATGAGGGCAGGTAGAAGATGAAGAAGAAGAAGACGAAGAAGTGAGTGGAAGTAGACAGTTGTTACACTGTTACGCAAGTAGTATGAGGGAAGCAGTATGGATGTGCCATTGCCATTACCATTCCCGTCCAAACCTTACAGAATGAGACCCAGTCATAGTCCACACAGTCAGTAGATTGAGAATAATGCATATAGGTATACATCCCTATGTACTTTTTGTTTGTAAAAAAAAATAAATTACGTTACCATTACTTCCTCTACTCTACGTGATTATTCGGCCCATTCCAATTTGTACTTTACAAGCTCCTTCATGGAGTATAATATCCCTACGACGCAAGTAACCTTTAACAATTTGAGGTATTATGACTTCTACGACATGACTATGGAGCTGTTTATATATATTAGGCATGCTTTGTACACATATTAGTGTCTTCTTAAATTTAATACAGATATCCATAAGACATGAGTCAGTCTATCTGGCCAGATATCTAAGAGACTAACCTGCATGCTCAATGCTTCAATAAACAAGGGACAGAGAGAGAGAGAGAGAGAGAGAGACAGTGAGGAAGAAAAAAAGCACATCATTGTTATTTTTTTGTATTTTTTTTCCTTCTTGATCTTCATGTGCAAAGTTGTGTATTAAGTCTACATTAGACATGATTCCATGATGATTTTATAGATGAAGGACTCGACTCGACAAGACTGGTGATTGTACACAATAACACAATAGTTTATAATATTCCTGTTTCTGTTTCTATTTTGTTGACTTGGCAATGCAATGCAATGCAATGGCAGGGGAAAAGGCAAGGTGGCCATGTGTCTATAGTATGTACATAGCTATACTCTATAGCCATCCATCTATCCATCCATCCGTACCTACCTACTGCTACAGAATATACAGAACACCGTTGGTTGTGAGTGAGTCTTGACTGTTTTAATATTATTTTTATATCTTGACTCTCCTGTGGATGATGTTGTGTTATGTCTTGTCTTGTCTTGTGCGAGTCGAGTGTGATCTGAGGGAAAGGATAAAGAATGAGGAGAGGGAAGCGGGGGGACTCCGTGGGCTTTTACAGAGCAGGAGAGATGAGACACAAAAAGAGACGAGAGAGAGAGAGAAGAAGGAGAAGCTAGCATGCCTGCCTTCCTCCTTTGCTTTTTTACCCTTCATTTATGAGACATGACTGACAACTGACGGACTGACTTCATCTTTGAAAAGAGGGTTTTGGAACATTACGTCGTTTTTTTTGTGCTCCTGCTCTTGGAGCAGTGTTGCCGGAGATTCTGCCTCTACACTCAACTCACTAGTCAGCCTCTCGCTCTTTACTTCTCTCATCTCTGTCTCTCTGTCTTTGTGTACGTCTTAACCCTTGGAAAAAAAAACTAAATTCAATGTAGTATCTCCTACCACTACAATTCTCCACTACATTGACTTCCAGGGAACATATCTCCATTTCTTCCTTTTTATATATGAGAGATGCACTCCATGCAGTCCTGGGAGCATGCACTGTATGTGTGGAGGGCTGAAGATTAGGAGCCTTTCAGTTGCTACCTTTAGAAAAAGGAAGTAAACACTTTTTTTGATTTGCTGCTTTTTAAAATATGTAAATACCATATTTTGTGAGGCTAAAAAAGCGGAAATACTTACCCTGTTTTGACTGTTGATAAAAGTAGATAAAATGTTTTGCTTTTTATGAAAGTATTTTTATTCTGTTTTGACTCACTCTCGTTTTTTACTTATTTTAAACATAAAAATATACACGCTGTTTTGACCTTTTTGAAAAACCTAAAATGGCATGACGTAATATTTGCGAGCCTCTTCACTGTTTGGTTTTGGTTGTGGGAGCGCTTTAAGGAACCGCTTGTTTTGTTTGCGAGTGTGTGTGTGTCTCACATGTAAAAGATGTGAAAAAGTGAGTATTCACATCTCTTCGTCTTCTTATTCTACTTCTTGAGCTTCATTCTTCACTCCTTTAATATTATTATGTTCTCTTAGTCTTATTCTCTCCCAGAGTGAGTAGGTACGGACAGAGTGGATGGGATATAGCATGTTGCTCGTATGTAACTACATACGCAGCCTGAGTGTGTCTGTCTGATTGTGGGTAAAAAAAACCACCTATGTACAAGATTCTTAAAAGGTTGCTCCCTTTTTATGAGCTTGATAACATTGATGTATTCTCATTGGAATCTGAAGTTTTGAAGATGTCCTCAAATTGCTACGAGCTCTAATCACCAACTTTGTTCTACACGTAGGTACTTCATAGGCTTCTACTTGAACGTATAAATGAATGCATCGGTATTTCCCTTGTTAAGTTGACACTAGACCGTCATAGTTCCAGCACCGTTGCATCAGCCTCAGAGATGTACGTACATAGGCCCTGTCTTATCCCATATGTGTAGGTATGTATTTTATGACTTTGTCTACTTAACAACCTACGTGCAAAGGAGAGAGAATCTCTCGCAGAGACACGGACAGACAGAGCTAACAATTATTATATTATTATTCCCATCCATTGTGTACATATCCCAGCACGTAATCCATATAAGTTAAGGATTTACGATGTCTCCCTAACACTTTCCCAATAAATCTTAAAATATATTCAAAAAATTATCATTCAGCCTGTCTACATTCATTCTCAGTTTCATCCCACAGTAAATATATACCTATAGACATAGGACATACGATACAAATGACTCTGATGAAATTTGATTATACAATAGTATAGGCAGACACCTACCTACTATATGTAGGAATGTACCTACCTCTACCACTACCTTGCAGCAATCAAACGACAGCAACAACAAAAACAACTCAAATCAACATACTCCATAGATTCCAAGATTCTCCAAGAAGACGGAGGAAAAAAAAGTCAATCAATTCTGGCCACGCTAAAGATTGACGGACGATGGACGACGAATGTTTATTTGTATGCATTAAGATTAGGTTTGTACCTCTATTTGAAATCACTACAAACGAGTACATGTATGGTCTTTGTCTTTGCATAGGAGACAAGGTCTTCCTCATCCTCGTCATCACCCCTCGTCATCTTGTGAAAAATTGAAAGGCAAATCTGAAGGGTTTAACAGAAAAATCTCCAAGAAATTCAGAAATTGAGACTTGCGACATTGAGTCAAGGACTAAAATGGGGGATTGCTCAAAATTCCCGAGTCGAAATAAATGTGCGATTGCTTGCTTGCTACCATCATCCTCCTGCCGCTACTGCTACCACTGTATTTTATTGTAAACTGACTTGAGCTAGCTTGTCCACCTGTCAATATTGATGACTTCATTGTCTCCATGAATTTCCTCCCTCACATACACAGACACACACACAAGAAAGGGAACTGCATGTGAATCATATTGGGAAGGACGAGCAAAAAGAAGAAAAAAAAAAGAAGGAAAAAAAAATAAAATAAAATCGATGCGGTCCAACTGTTGAATAACTGAGAGTAAAAAATACTTTCCATACATTCAGCTTCCACTATCAACCATCAACTCTTCTCAACTCCAACTCCTACACTCTCTATAGGTATACGTGTACGATGCAATGGAGGGAAGGCACATGTATAGATGTATAGGACCGGATCATAGGATAGGACCTACCTATGTATCTGTAGCTCCGGTGGAGGAAGAAGGGAAGAAGCCATCCAGCCAGCCAGCATCTTCATCTTTCTCTCTCTCTCTCTTTTGCTATCTGTGGCTTCTTTTTCATCCCTAGTCTATGTATATATGCCCCTCTGGATGAATGAGCTACCTTAGGAGTGAGTGTAGTACTGTAGTAGGGCTAAGTTACTGTTGGTGAAGTCAAAGCGGTTCCGAATCCGAGCTATTCTACACAAATTCTACTTCCAGTCTCCTTTCCTTCCCATAGTAGAGAGAAACTATGGACCTATACGTACACTTGCTACACGATAGCATCCCTATAGCAATTTAACCTTTATACACTTACCCATATAGAATTTCGCAGAAGCACTTTGACTCCAAGTCGGAAGCCAGACATTGTGCACACTACAGGGTAGTGCATGTATAGGTACACGTATAGTGTGTGCTCCGTGAATCAAGTCAAAGCCCGTAGTAATTTGTATCCGAATTTCTGTGGCAGTGGAACGCTCACTATAACCTAAGGTTACCGTTACATTACCTCACCTTGAAGCTCGGCTTAAGTCTAAAGCTTTGCTCTGTATGTACTGCCATTGCTTTCAGTTCTGTTCTGTTCTGTGTGTGTGTGTGGGGCCCACGGATATTCGCATACAAACAGAGAGGGATATAATCTACGGATATTCATAGGGTACGATAGGCGGAAGTTAGATACCTAATCACAACATGTGAATCTGGTGTAGTGACTGTACATAAGTCAGCCCATCTAACTTAACTAAACTCCTCTGTTACTCTTTTGCTCTTCTCGGGTGTTTAACATCGGCACGGGAGACCTTATCGCCTCTTTTTTTCTTTTTTTTCTTCTCTCTCTCTCTCTCTCTCTTTACATCTCCCCCTATTTACACATACTCATTCATGTTCATATGATGATACAAATCCGGTGGTGAATACAGATAGATGCAGTATGTACTAGTGTAGAGGAGAGCACAGTGGTCTCCTTTGAATTGGGTGAACATTGCGAGTATTATGTACTTCGTCGCTACAATCAAAGTAATCTTTTATTAACCAAATAATAATTACTTTCATCGTATCTCGTGCCTTTAGAAGGAAGCACAAACACACACACTTGTCTGGAAGGAGGTACCACATGCATACGTACATACTAGAGCCACTTGACGGAATCAGTCAGTGCATTTTATCTCCATCACCACAGATGCAGATAATCTTGTGACGAATCAGCAAAGGTGTTGTAGGTCGGTTCGTGTCAGTTTTTTTTTCTTCTTCTTTCCCTCCTATGATCCTATATGCATAGCTATGCTCATACAGTACAGTGAGACAAGTGGAAGTGTACATCAACGGAACGTCATTAGTTGACACCGCGTTAAATAGATAGTTCATGTCATTCAATACCAAGACGAAGACTGAAAGCACTACCGCTCCCATCCTCACCAGCTCATGCCTATGACATCAGTCTCAGTCCCAGTACCAGTACCAATACCAGTCAAAGTACGAGAAGGAGAAATGTAAAAAAAAAGACAGTTCACAAAAAAATAAACGGGTTCGACGAGGCATTCTTCTCATGTGCAAAGTGCAAACTACCACCCGACTAATTTCCTTTGTGTGCTTACAAATGATTGAACATGGTAAATTAAAAGGGAAACAAACATACTATATGTAGTAATTATTGTGATTTTCAATCTCTATAAAAAAATCAGATACAAAAATAGAAATAATAGCATTGTAGATAGATGGGATACGGAATACGGACCCTAGATAGATATTTTTGTTCTTAATCAGATTATAATTTATGAAGGAGATAGTGTCTGCGTATGATCCAAGCGAGTAAAAAAAGATTGAGTGAAAACTTGAGGGAAAAAGTAGTAAGTTGTTCTTGGTAGAACTCTTCTCTCTGTGTACTAATACTAATAAAGGAGGGAGTTCCAAGTTCTAATTGTATGTTTCCGACACATTGTGTGTTGCCTTTGTCTTTGTCGTTGTCAACATTTTTATGCTGCATCTGCTTCTATCAGTATCCGAAGAAATGTGTGTGTGTGTGGATCCTAGGGAGGCACACTCAGCAGCCTAATCACAATAGGAAAATCAAAACTTATGGAGTATGCAGGGGATATTGTCTCTCTCGCGAAAAAAAAAAGTCATCTACAGCAACCTCAGATTGACTCCCCATGCTATGTACACACCATGTACTTCTTACGTACATACATATACCTATATATAATCGGGCCTGAATGTTTTTTTCTTAGTTTTCTTTCCTTTTGCCAATGCCAATGACTGAATGTTTCCTACAGAATAAATAATTGAAGACGATGTAAAAATTATAAGAAGGAGGCAGTCAGAGAGCGGACATAGGGAAAAGAGTGAGAGAGAGAGAGAGAATGAGGGAGAAAATAGAGAGAGAGAGGAGAAAAAAACTATCAGCTGCAAACGAGGTACATAATAACTACTAATAATAGGCAAGTGGATTTTTCTGGTCTATCTGTGTGTCTATGAGTAGATTTCGTATCTGTAGATGGTAGCTGTACAAGTGTACAAGTGTAGACTCTCTCTCTCTCTCTCTCAGTCTCCTCTCACTCGATTCGATAGACGCGAAAAAACAAAGAATGTAAGCTCTACTGTTGTAGGTTAAGTAAGTAGGCGCTACTGTTCCGTCAAAAACAGTCAAGGTTTCCTTCTTTCTTCCCCGACAAGACTTTACTTCAAAAACTAAACTGACATGTGTCAGTCACAGAAGTCTTCTTGGTGGGTATGGCAGGGCATGGGCTGGCATGGCAGGGTCTCGTAACCTATCCTCTATCCTCTACCCAATCATATGGCATAACGCAGAGCCATTAGATCTACACTAATATTATCCGAGATGTTTCGTCTTACACGTCTACATCTGCACCGGGCTCCCTTCCATGAAGGACTGTACTCACTACGACCAACCATCACATCATATCACATCCTCATATGACGAACACTCAGATGAGATGCTCAATGCAAAAATCCATGACAGAATCTATGCAATATAAATATACCTATATATATGTATATAATATATATATAAAATAGTAAGCAAAGCAAAGCACAGCACAATGCAATGTAATACTTCAATATGCAAATAAATGGAGAAATATTCTACAACTATTATGTAGCCTCTGACATTACAGGGAATTGGGGGGTAAAAAGGGAGAAAAAAAAATTAATTTCTGTACTTACATTTCATGCGTTTGGGACAGTCTTGTTTTCGACGGGGCATCTTCAATTTATTCTCAAATGTCAACTTCAAATTCAATGTGTATCTTTGAGTCTATAATGTTTACAATTTTTCTAGTGTCTACTCCGTGTATATGTAGGGATAGCCTTCCCCTAGACTCGTAGATACAACCTTTTGAACTTCAATCCAAATGTTTTGATTTGTAGTATAGGTATACTAGTAATCCCTCCTATTATATTTTCAAATGTTCCTTTTACATCTTCTTTTTAATCCCGTGTCGCTCATGTAGGTAGGTAGTAGTAACAATACAATACTCGCGTAGGTAATGTATAATAACAAACAGGTAGGTAGGTAGTTATAATACTTGTGTATCCTTTGTATGAAGGGAGTACTAGGATGAAAATAACGAGTGGACCAAACAAGTGCTCCGGAACCCGGGGAAATGTACTCGTCCACGTTTCACTTGCATACTCTTTCGATTATTGTTTATATGTGTAGCAACAACAACAACAACAAGAAGAACAACAGTCAACAGAAGTAGACAGAAGTAGACAGGAGCGAATAGAATAACACGATGTTTGTAACAATTGAGAATTGAAGGATTTATGGGTAATTAGGTAAATATATATTGTAGTTTTGTAGTTTGTAGTACTTTTTCTATTGTCTTGAATTACACGTTCATACTCGTTGGATTTCAGGTATTGAAATATGATCGTGTGTCGTATACAAGTGTATAGTTAGATGATGTAGATGAGGCAGAGAAAAAGACGACGAAGAAGAAGAAGAACTGGATGTTTATTTTAGTTTACTGTCTCTGTTTTGGTAAACAGGAAGGGGCTCTCGGACCCGGACACTGGAGGGGAATGATGATCAGATGGGATGATGGGAAGGACAGGTTGGTTGGTTGTGGAGGAGGCTGATGGCTCTTGTGATGATGTGACAGACGGGGACGGGGTAAAGTAATACTGGGGATTTTGAGGGGACGTTTGTTACGTGGGACTGGAGGAAATTTTATAATACTGGATCTGTGTTTGTCTGATAAGGAGACGAGCAGGTAGGATGAAGGAGGAAGGCATATTCCAGCCCAATCGCCAAACACTTATTACACTTCTCTCCCAGGCTCTCTTCTCTCTCTCTCGCTCTTTCTCGCTCTCGCTCTGTCTCTGATTGACTGACTGACTCGACGTTGTATTCCGAGTGAAACCTACCTGTCAACTGATCGTCACGTCGTGTGGAGAGTGCGGAACCCGGTGATGGACGGAAAATATCCCGCGTGTGCGCTTACATCCCTGATTCTCTCTCTCTCTCTCTCTCTCTCTCACTCGCTCACTCACTCACTGTTCACTCTCAGCTCTTGCTGCTGGCTGGGCCTTGTGCTACAGATACAGGCCACCACACCAAGTTCGTCTACGCTAGACTGTGTGCTGTATCCGTACAGTGCAGTGGGACAGAGTGCTCGAGAGAGAGGAAGTTTTTCCCGCCCCTCAGCCACCCGCCACCTTCACTTCTCCATCCACATCACATCACACACACTCAGGCAGAGAGATGAGATGAGAGAAGAAACAAGAGGACCAGGAGCAGCCTCAGCAGATCAGAGGAGAGCAGACGTTCTCCACCAAGTCTCTCCACCACCACCACAGGCCCACCACCACCAACAAACCCAGCCAAAGCCAACCAACGCTCCGTCTTACACAACGCTCCAGCTCCACGGTGACAAAATTACTCCTCCACTCCAACCAGCCACCCGTCAATCATCCCGTCAAAAGACATACACTCACTCCGCACTACACATGCTCTTCCTCCAGCCTCCTAACTGAATCCACCACCACCGTCCAAAGCACCACTGCAGTGGCGGATATGGAAGTGGCAGAGGCCACGATATTTTGAAGTCACCCTTTTTCAAAATTTGCTCTTTTGACAAGCAGATTTGTAATTCTTCTGTCAGGATTTTGAAAGATAATTAGATATTTTTGAAATTAAAAGGTCTTCAGAATTCTATGATTTTGAGAGGGATCTTGAAAACGGGTTCTTGGGATTTTGAAAGCTCAATTGCTCAGAAAATGGGTAGTTTTGAAAAGTAGGATTTTACAGAATTTTGTCAATTTTGAAAAAGCGTTTTAAAAGTTAGGTATTTCAATTTGGATAAAACTTCTGAATTTCAAAAGCACATTTCAAAACGTGGTTTTGAAACGGGAAGTACTGATGAGAAGAATTTTAAAGACGTGTAGCTCCGAATCCGGAATGTATGATTTGATAAAAAAACACGAGTTTTGAAAATTTGTTGTTTAAAAATGCCCGCTTTTAAAGAATTTCAAATATTAAAAAAAAATCGTTTTAAAAATGTGTAGTTTTAAGGAATGTATGCATTTTGAAAAACAGCTTTCTTTTTTTTTTCGTCTCTTCGGGCGGTGGCCTTTGTGGCGAGTAGCTGGGTACGCTACTGGTCCTTAATGCCCCTTTGTCCGGGGATCAATCTATCGACTCCATTAATTTCTTTATTTCGTTTCTCAGCTATCATCATTACCTACGGCTGTGTACTAACTACTTTTGTGTTCGTAATGCTCTGTTAACTTGCGATTTTGTAATTTTATTAACTCCTACTCCTGGTACTTTATTGGAAGAGAGATGAGGATGAGGAGTCTCACATGGACCAGGGATCAGGGCAGAAGAGTGCGGAAGAGTGTGCTTGTGTCAGAGTGGAGGGACAACAACGGGAGGATGGAGCGAGAGTGGAGTGAAGGAGGGAAGCCGTGCGATGAGATGTGATGGGACGGGACGCGACGCGATGCGACGTTGACATGAATTTGTCTTTGTATCCTCGTCCTGCCTCAGCTTGTCTTCCATTTGATTGATACGAACCAACTGCGACTAATTAATCACTAAAAGGAGCTAGCTGTAGTGGAGCGACACAAATAGATGAGCAAAACCTTTTGTATATGAGCAAAATTTATAAATAAAGAGATGCACTTTGTTCTGGAGCAAGGAAACGAACCAACTCCTTGACTGACGGAATGAGCCATGAAGTAAAGAGAGAGAGAACAGAGTGAAAGACAGTGAGGGCTTCTGACAGTTACTGTAGCTCAGCTATGCAGCCTACTCAAGGCGTCGTGTTAGTCTATACCTACATACTGTCTCTCATTAATACCTACGTTTCTTGGCTTAAGAGGCAAAACAACGCGAGAAGCATTTGTAGCGCTTGTAAAAAGCGCAAAATGTCGTATTTCCATTTTTTTTGAAAAATACCTACAAAATTATATACCTACATACGTAGGAACTTCAAAAGTTTTGATTTTCTATTCGTACTTATCTACCTAATTGAAAACGCCCAAAGCGTTCTTTCAGTATTTACTCGTGTTTGAAATGCTACAAAGACTGTAATAAAATTTCGGAACTCCGGGAGTTTACAAGATGTCATTATTATTCACTTTCTAAAAGGTACAAAATGCTCTATTACTTTGGTTTCAAAACGGTGAAAAACGTCCATAGTCCTATTTACAGTTTTTAAAAAGGACATTTACTTGTACATGCTTTCAAAGGGGGGCAAAATGCTCTATTTGCATGCATTTGAAAGGGCGAAAATTGTGACATTTACACGCTTTCAAAAAGATGCAAAATGCCATAATTCCATGTTTTCAAAAAGGTGCAAAATGCCATATTTCCATGTTTTCAAAACAGTGAAAACTTCTTATGTACAGTTGCTTTCAAAAAGGAACAACATTCCCTATTATTATAGTTTCAAAAGGGTACAAATCGTGTTATTTACATGTTTCAAAAGGGGATAAAATGCTTACTCGCTTGCGTACAAAAGTGTGCTACTGTGCAAAAAATCATGTTTACTAGTTAGTCGCTTTTAAATAGGATCAAAATGTCCTTTTACACACGTTTAAGATGGTTAAAATCGATTCCGATCCATCTTGATATAACTGCCGTAGCAAGGTTGTAACAATTTGCCTCGAACAGCTCATTTATTTGATTGACTTTATTTAAGTCACTTTGCCTCTTGAGCCCCGTAATAAAGTCTTCCTTGACACTACGTACATACACACAGCAGAGAGACTGACAGAGCACACTCTTCTGTGCCTTCCTACGGCACTATGTACTCTATCCGCTATATGCACCCCAGCCATGGGAGGAGGACGGAGGGCTATTAGCTGAATTGTTCATATGTACAGTTCTTGGGGTCTGTCTCATTGCGATGGCAGGAATCGGGAGAAACAAAGTCGTTCTTGGGTGTACTTATTTATTCTCAAGTACCTATTTAGTGGAATGAATGTTCATGTGCTCAGCGTCGAGTGCTCCTCACACTCCTTCCTAATAACCTCATCTAAAGCATCTCTTCCGACACAAATATATGCATACTTATATTTATTAGATGACATGACATGAAGCCATCAGAAATTACCTTACCTTGACTAGTTGACTAGCTCAACTTTACTCCCTCTCTCTCTCTCGCTCGGCTCCTCGCCTCTCCGTCCGGAGCCCTAAACCCGCACATGCAACTATTTACTTTACTACCAGCCACATTCATTACACACACAGGCAATCCTGAGCATCCAGCCACATTGCTATACTTACATACACTCACAGCACTGTCAAGAAAGATCCGTCTTTTAAAACATCCCAACTTGTACATACTATACATGCTATACCCTCTACTATGCGTCCATGCATTCAACTTGTTCCACAGAAGCGTCATCGCCGTCATCCTGATGAGGACAAGACCGGAATGAGATGAGATGAGACTCGTCATAGAGAGAGTAGAACGGTGTGCAGTGTCAGTGTCAGTGGAAAGGAGGGAAGGAAAAGCTAAAGGGAGGCTGGATTTGGATTTGGATGAAGAGATGAGATGAAGAATGAATGCGTGTGTGTGTGTGTGTATCGTCGGTGAAGGATCATTATGAGGTGAGTCCAGCTACCCCTTAATGACATTTTGGTATAAGTTTATTGATTTTTTAACAAAAACGCTGTAAATTTTACACATTTTCGGTTCAAAAACAGAGAACTTGGGATTTACAATTTTTTAGAGTAGTAAAATCTAGCAGTGGCACTTTTTCAAAGAGCATAAAACAGCTAATGGCTCTTTTTCTAAGTGTGCACAACTGCTTATTGCACTTTTAATAATTGCAATTGTGTAAACGTAGTTTTTACGCATTTTAAAAACCAGTAAAAGCGGCAAGTAGCACTTTTTTTTAAAGTAGTAAGACTAGTATTTATACATTTTTCAAAATGTGCAAAACGTTAGGTATTTACACTTTCTCTTGTCGTGTATAAGACTGCTAACTACAAAATTGTGTAAAAGTCGTGTTTTCACTTTCTGTAAGCAAGTGTTTACAACTTTGAGTCACTGCGGTTGCACTTGTACTTTAATCAAAATGCACCTGGGCGAACGTTGGACCTAGCCCAGAATGCTTCTTGACCGACGCTATGCGTAAGTGCATCGGTAGTTTATTATGTAGCTTGGGTATTGTGATACCTCTAGTGTAGCATGGTGTGGTGTTGCAGAGTTCGAGAAAAAGGTGAGATAAAAAGTGTTAATCGGAGTGAATAAATATGAAGGAATGTAAAGTCGGCTTGTCAGATTCAAGGAATAAAGGAGTCGAGGGATGAAAAGGCTTGACAGATTTGGACGTTCGCTCGCTCGCTCACTCAAGAGTCTCTCTCTCTCTCTCACTCACTCACTCACTATACCTATAGTTAGAATGATAATAGATACTCACATAGCTACCCTTCCTTTTGACTTGCCTCGTGAAAGAACATATTAATACACATAGCAACATGTATATTAGTTTATTTGACTACATTTCTCCGAGCCAACTTCACTGATTCCATGTATCTCCTCTGTTCTTCTTGTGAAAAACGAAATGAGTTGAGTAGGGAATTAGCCCGGGGCTGGCACTGGCACTGGCTCTAGCTCTGGCTATGGTACTGGCTCTGGTACTGGTACTGGGGTCCCTATCATAAAATAGAGACTTAGCATAGCCGTACTTACGCACACACGAGGAATTACTTCTGTACATAAGTACATACGACGCAACGTGTTGAATTGATATGTGTAGAAGAACAAATGGATGGACATAGCGTTTACCATTAGTTAGCTGTACACCTTGTCGATCTTGATGAAAAGTATGAGTGCATTATTTCAGTCCGTGCGTAGGGGGCACTTAAATATTACGTTGTACAATTCGGGTTGGTCTCTCCAAATCGAAATCAAAATTGTGCCAATAGCGAGCTTTAAAGAAAGCAAAACATTTGAAAGCACCAATGCAGTGCTTTCAAAAAAATCAAAACACTGTGATGCCCCCTTTTCAAAAAAGACAAAACACGAAAAAACGTGCAATAAAAAGTCAAAATATTGCAAAAAAGCCTTTCAAAATAGGCAAAACACGAAAGAACATGCAATAAAAATTCAAAAAATTTCAAAAAATCCTTTCAAAAACGGCAAAACATATTCGCGCTATCTAAGGGTATAAAACTTTATTCCATCGCCGACAAAATAAGTAATTTTTAATACTATTTACGTTTAAAAAATCTTTAAAAGAAGTACCGTCTCATGTTTATAAAAGTGAGAAGAAAGAAGATTGTTACATTGTAGGTTTGTAAGTAATAATTGCGAGGCTCCGAAGGGCTTATGCGCCAGTAGTTTGTGTGCATACGTACAAAACCTGTACGCATTAGTATAGGTAAATCTTCTTTACAGCTTTGAGACTGAGAAGAAACAAAGTCTCCGTAAAACGACTGAAAAGTAAATGTACAAGTAAAAACTACTAACTAGTTGGCTAAGCACTATGGCTCTGTCCGTATGTACGTGTGAGTGTAGTGTGGCTAGTGGTGGAGCTCTGTGTGGATAGACAGGGAGTGAGGAGTGAGTCGTCAGGTGAATCTCACACAGAGTTCTTCTTCCTAAACAGCTCAGCAGACACACGAGAGGAGAAAGAGAGGAGAAGATCCACTCATCTCTCCTGTCCGCGTCCATCTCATCTCATCTCTCCGACTCTCGCTCGTCCCCCGTCCGTCCAACACTTGGAACACTTTACGCTCGCTCTTCTTATCCATCTCTTAATTACACGAGCAAAAACACCTGATCATACATTGATTAGACCGTGGGAATCCAATGGACTCTTTACTCTACGACGATCCATACAGATAGATAGGTAGCGTAGGGGAAGTAGCAATGTGATGTAAGCATTCTGACGCAAGCTCAATTAATGTCATTTTGACACAAGTCCCAACAGTCAACTTTTTACTTGTGTTTATAAAAGGTATCAATTCAGCTGTTCAACCTTTTCAAATAGGTATAGTAACACAATTGTTTACACCTTTTAAAAACAGCAAAACCGCTTTCTAAACTTTTCAAAAATGTGTAAAATGAGTATTAAACTTTTTAAAAACAGCAAAACTGTATTTTACACCGTTCCAAAATGTGTAAAAGCTGTATTTTCACTTTTAAAAAATAGCCAAACTAATTATAACACTTTTCAAAAATAACAAAACTGCTTTTAAACTTTTTGAGAATGTGTAAGAGGGATATTTATTCTTTTTAAAAAAGAGCAAAATAGCGTTTTGCACTTTAGAAAAAGCAAAATTGTTGTTTTGAACTTCATTAAAATGTAAACACTAAAGTTTTCTACCCTTTTTATGAAAACATCGGTAAGCAGTTGATTGTTGGTCCTTCGTCAAAATAAAAGTTAGAGAACACTGGACTTACCTCACAATGCTTCTTCACCTACGATAGACAGATCCCTTTGCTACTATGGATGGATGGATACCTGTCTCCTTCACTCATCACTCCTCTGCACTTCGTCCATTTACATTTAACATTTCTAATTCCCTTCATTTCCCCCGATAAACTATACATGCCTTCATCGACAGCAGTGTTCAGTGCAGTGCGGTCCATCATCAAACAATCCAGAGCCTATTCTGTCTGCACACGCAATCACACTACTAGGTACATACATACCCCTCCCTTCCCAATCCTAATTGTCCCTGCAGTAAAAGTAAAACCATACCATACCATAATCATACAAATATATAATACTAATAATAATAACACACAAAAAATACCTAAAAAATATTCTAATTCGGCCCTCCATTGAAAAATAAAATAATACCAGCAACACTCTATAATAATTGTCTCGCGAAACAAATGTAAATGACAGACTAAATGGGTACGAGAGTGCTGCGTAGAATCTCCCCGCATGTCAGCAGGGGCAATAAATGTATGGAAAAAAGGCCATAAAATCCTGACGCGGAGATGGACTTGAGAAATATATGTGTCCAACATGTGTCTATAATAAGTGGCCTGCTACATGGCACAGTGGAGATATGGGAGATGAGAGTGAGAGGAGGAGTAGGAGGTGCAGTGACGAGGGAAGACAAAGAATATGATGAGATGAAGAAAACAAGGACGTAAAAGGATTTTTATGATGATTATTTGTGTGTCGTTGGATTCTTGAAGGAGAGTACGTACCTGGGAAGGCACTCACCATGTACACTACTGTATGCCTGCCTGCCTCCACTCAAAAACTCAAGATGAACGTGGAGCGGATGAACGTTGACCACTTTGTGAGTGACAGTGTCAATGGTAACCTTGAGAAATCAAATGAAAATCAATCAAAAATCCCCCAACCATTTTTGCATGAGAACACGACAGTCGACCAGCAGCAGGCTATAGTTATAGTTATAGCAGTATTTTGTATTTTCCTATGTTCAGTCTCAGTCGTAAAGGCAAAGGCAAAGGACGATTTGGATTTGCATAGACGGATACAGAACTGTACTGCAACTGCTCTGCCCTCCTGCACTGTGAGTGAGAGGCCCAGCACAAAAGAGAAATAATAATACAAAGTAGGGAATAGATAGATAGATGGATGGCGAGATGGACGGATGGACGGATGGATGGCTGGCTGGCTGGATGGATGGATGGTTTGCTAGGTAGAGAGGTAGGTACACGACTTAGATTTAGGAGTTGCATTCCATGAGATTCTTGACAGATTTATTGTCCTGCAGATGATGTAAGTGGAGAGATGGATTCTCATCGGCGGTCACGCAGGATAGAATGGGCTGGTACTGGCTCTTCTGGCTCTCATATGCATTGCTTATGGAAGTGGCGTCTCCTCATTTCACATCGATATGACTACATCATCCTTATTTCCTCTGCTATGCTCTCGTCTCTCTCTCTCTCTCTGTGGCTCATTCTCTGATTGAAAGATGACGATGGCCATGGTAGGGTTCGTTCGTTCGTTCGTTCGTTCGTTCGTTTCATTTCGTTTGTATCGTTTGACTTGCCTTGGTTTGCTTTGCTTTGGTTTGGTTTGGTTTTGGTTTGTTATAGAGAACTGTGTGATGTTCTTTTCCTCTTCACGTCTCTCGTCTCTTCACTGACTCAACTGAAGAGTCGTCCATCTATCCTAGGGTTTTTCTCGTTGAAGGATTTATGACACTGCTGTATCCAAAGAGGAGGTGGAACGACTAGATTTTCCCAACCAGATGCTCTTTTTTGTCTGACTCAATGTTGGATGTGAGTGTGTGTTGTCTGGATGGCAGTGTGTGTGTGTGTGTGTATCAAAGAATCCCGATTCAAAAAATTTTCACCCTCCTTAATTTATTACTTGGACCTACATAATGACTTCTTGCCCACAAATCACAAGAGCGACCACCGAGAGATCCCTTTTATTCCCTATATTCTCAACTCCTCTCTCTCTCTCTCTCTCTCTCTCTCTCTCTCTCTCTTCTCTGCACTCTTTAAAACTTGTCTGTCTCGACAGTGCCCTTCGCTCGTCGTCTTCAATTGCAGAACATTTGTGATTTGTGTGCTGACTTTTAGAGGAAACCCGGCAACTAACTAAAATATAGTCATGGATAAACTATACAGAGACTTTTTACTTTTTTTTTCTCCCCCTTCCTTTCTTTCATCTGTCTGTATAAACATAATCTATGTGTACATACATGGCGGAGTGTAGTTGGAGTGACTGTATAGCTATAGGTATAGGCATAGCTACGGTCTTCCTAATGCCATTACTATTACATAACTTTCTGGCCTCCTCTCCCCGCACTCTCTCCCTGCTACTGCTCCACTGTCCTATCAGTAATAAACCAAGTCTACCAATTATTCCTTCAGATATCCCACAGTTACCATTGCATTATTGCACTGCTACCATAGAACTGCAGTGCATGGGCACGACAATGTTCAAATGTCCGTGAGAGCAAATGTATAATTTAGGTAGCCGACTCCGGAGATTATATACTGGACCGACTAGTGAGAGGCAAAAGAACGGAAGTTTAGTGGATCGTACATAAATGCAAAAGGATGTATATGCAAATAGGTAGAATGTTTTTATGAACCCGTTCCAGAAAAATGGGAAAATGCAGGTAGGTGTGTACATATTTGTTTTCGGAACTTGTAATTGGCTTATCTGTGCAACCTGTTTTTGGAACGAGTCTTTTACTCTACGTGTTTTTAAAAAGATTTTACATGAAATATTCTATCTATGTACTTGTTTTGAAAAGATGCAAAACCTTCCATTTAATTTTTTTTTAAAGATGCAAAACCTTCCATTTACTTCTTTTGAAAAGATGCAAAATCTTCTATTTACTTCTTTTGAAAAGTTGCAAAATCTTCTATTTACTTCTTTTGAAAAGATGCAAAAGCGTCCATTTACTTCTTTTAAAAAGATGCAAAATCTGCCGTTTCCGTTTTTTGAAAAGATGCAAAACCTTCCATTTACTTCTTTTAAAAAGATTCTTCTATTTACTTCTCTTGACAAAATGCAAAATCTTCAATTTACTTCTTTTGAAAAGATGTACAATGCGCTATTTACATATTTTTAAGGAATTGCAAAATGTTCTATTTACATGCTTTTGAAAAGAGTCTAGGTGCTATTCACATATTTTCCAAAGGTACAAACTAAACTTTATTTAGTACATGTGTCAAAAGTTCAAAAGCTGTAAAAAATGTCTCAATTGTACCTTTATACCATTGTTCATCCCAACCACAGAAAATGTATGTCCTTTTGCGTTTAAACTTGTCTGAAGATGTCTCCCTTTGCTCCTTCCAGCCCGTTCTCCTGAGTAAGTATAGTTTTCCATGTTTCCCTGTTTATCTAGGTTAAGTAGACAGGTATGTGTATGGATGTTTCCGTATAGATTTGCTACAGATATAGCGGCTGTAGCATAGATCATTCCTGGTCGAATGTTTGTAATGTTTGCAACTGTTGTTGCTCCACTCTTCTCTCTCTCTCTGCTCTGCCTTTGGTTTAAGTTGCTCTCTGCTTCCTTCCTTCAAGTCACTTCCACACTCATCGGCAACTTGTCATCCCAGAGCAGAGCCCGACAGACAGACTTTATATACCTTGACGAAATGAGTTTTTTTTCTTCTTCTTCTCTCCTTCTTCTTCTCAGCTCTCTTTCTGCCTTTGACTCTGCTGTGTGTGTGTGTGTGTACCTTTTCTAGAAATTATTGTAATAATATGCACCATGGGTATCGTAGTAATAATAATCCTCTTCCACTTTATACATGAGTCTGTATGTCGAGTAATAAATAAAAGTTGTGAATGAAATCGTCTATATATACATTATCGTTCTCGTAGCTCTACTGACTGTCAGAATCCTGATGTCGACAATATCTTCCATGTGTGTGTGTGTGTGTGTGTGGATGGAGCCAGCCCGCAAACAAACTAATGCTGATGCTGTTATTCCGGCTGTCATTTGAAAATATTATTTTTATTCCATTGAGGTAAGACTAAAAGAGTGAGAGAGGGAAGCAAAAGGAGACGTGAGTGGATGAGCTGAGCGAACTTTGTACTTGAGCTTATATTACACCTCTTTTGTCTTCTGTCCTAGTCATACATGCCAACATACACAGTCCATTAAGAAGCAAAGGGGGGCTTATTATTGCTCAGGATGAGGTGAGGGAATAGCATGTTTTGCACGTTTTTGAAACATTAGCATTGAACACAGTGTAAACAAGGCATTTTGCACCTTTTAGAAAGGAAGTTTCACCTTGTAACTCTTCAAAAATCATGCAAATATGGCAAATTGGTGTTTTTGAAAGGATGCAAATCATACGTTTTGCTCCTTTTCAAAATCATGCAAATAGTGCAAACTGGTGTTTTTGAAAGGATGCAAATAGACCGTTTTGCTCCTTTTAAAAATCATGCAAATAGTGCAAACTGGTGTCTCTGAAAGGATGCAAATAAAATATTTTGCTCGATCCTTTTCCAAAACATGTAAATAGGACGTTTTATACCTTTTCGAAAGCAACAAATCGAAAATTTTGAACCTTTTCAAAAAACGTGTAAATAGAACATTCGGCAGTTTATCGGTAACTTTCGTTAAATTGTACATTTTAACTTTTTAAAAACATGCAATAGGTAAATGGAGCACAGTAAAAAGGATCGACTGAAATAACGCCTTTTCAAGAATATTGTGGTAGCCTTTATGTAGCTATGTATGTTGTTTTTAAAAACAGGTAAACTGAAGAATAAGTGACTTTTATGATTAACTGCCAGCCAAGAAAATCTAGATGTGACATTTTGCACCTTTTTTAGAAGCAATTGAAAGGAAATTATTATGTACCTAGGTACCTAGCTTTGCTCAATCACTCACACAAAGTTTATTCGGCTTTTGGCTATACGTCATTTTGTTTCTTAAGCCAAGATAACCAGATTTCATTCCATTCCATCTCCTCGTCAAACCAAGTCAAGTCGAGTCAAGTATTAACCTATTTTAGTAGAAAAAACTAAACTTTTCCAAAATGTTCAATATTTCTCCGTCTCTCCCACCCCGCCACCACCACACACACACACTTTCGTTTTCATTTTCATGTTCATCCTCAGAGTCTCATTCAGTTTCCGAGTTTGATTTGAAAGTTGTCCAACTATTTTGAAGAGACAGAAAGACATCTCGTAGTCGTAATAGTTCACATAATGTTCACATTATGTACAAGGGAAGGGTAGTCAGGATAGTCAGCAGTCATCATCTTCCTCATCATTAACATCCCAGGGAAGGAGTTGCCGACTGGCATGTATGCAAATGCCTATATATCTCCACCTATGAACCACTGTCTCCTAGTATTATGACCTATGGGATGGGATGACGCTCCTATCGCATATCGGTAGAAATTATGCAGGATGTAATATATGTATTTGCCATGGATACCTCATTTCATACATGATCCTATAGTGCACTTTACAGATGGAGGGAAGGGGCAGGTAGTGAAAAGACAAAAGTCTTATGGGGACAAAACTAGAGGAAATTGAGGATGTGGATGTGAAAATCTCATTAGAAGAAAACTTTATGAGGAAATGGAAGGAGTTATCAATCAGAAATCTGGAAGACACGTTTTGATTGAATTATTGCCTATCTCTATCATGGAAGATAGCTCCAGCTTGTTCAACTAAACGTACTCACTCTATCAAATACAGAACACTCCGCTTCCCTCGCACTCCGGCCGTCGGTCTATTATGTAATGCTCTGTAACCCTTTCCCTCCTTCACACTCACTCAACTACTACCTCTTCTTCAAGGCTGCCTCCTATACATAGTACAGTTACAGCTACAACCTACAACCTACAACTATAGGTAGGTACCTACCTACATACTTATACTGAGTTGACTTGCTTTGACTTAGTATTTGGGCTCAACTCCTTGATATTTCTATCCCTATACTCCTACAACCACTACCACTATCACTACTAGGTACATTACTAGGTACATATTACTATTATTTTACTATGCCCTATACTTTGTCTAACATAACTTGTTAACAACGTACTATTCTTCTCAAGTGATACAATAGCTATAGTAATAGTGAATAAGTAACAATCTATCTACTTGGGAGCCACTCAATTGTTACTTTATTATAAAAGAAACTTGTTTCAGAGGGAGCTTACCTATAATACATAAATTGATTAGTGTTTTTAGCTGGTGTAGAGTAGAGTGTAGATACCGTGGTATGCCTTTAATTGAGATGTAAATACAATGTTTTACCTTCATAAAGGAAGCAATAGAAGCATGATTTAGACCGTTTAGAGACGTAAATTCCATATTTTTGCATCTGTTCACAGTGTGTTCATGGTATTTATGGTCTTTTTGAAAACGTAATTATGATGCTTGGACTTTATTGGAGACATAAATAACATGTTTTGGATTTTTTTAAAACTGTTTTCAGCATGAGTGATAATTTGGACATTTTTGGGAAGTAACTATTGCATTTTTGCATTTTTCAAAATGTGATTGCCATTATAGGTTTCTATGAAATTGTAAAAAATATGGTGTTGAGCCCTTCTTGGAGAGGTTAAAATCGTGTTTTGATCTTATCGACGTTTTAGTAGGGTTTAGAAATGTGTAAATACATCATTTTGCATTTAAAAAGTTTCGCCTATACTCCTTATTAAGATGTAAGATTTGAAGAGGCCCTAGTTCCTCAGTTCCTCTTCCTTGTGATCTTCTTGACGGATATGCATGTAGGTGTATGTACATTGACATATGGTTTTGTACAAATACACCCTGAGCTTCCCTTCCTCGGACGCCGTTTACTGTAGTAGTTGTAGATCCACTGTTCTACTTGATACGAGGCTGGCTGGCTATGCACTGTGTATCCCGCACCATGCAGCTCTGACTTACTGACTTAACTTGCTCTGATCTCTCGTGTGCAAATGTGTGGATGGGAGATAATATGTAGTTGTGTAGGAAAAATTGGGTGAACTTGTAGGGATAGATGAATGCGCATTTATTATCCCGGTATGAATGAGAGTGAGTGAGAGAGAGAGAGTGTGTGTGTGCTGTTGGCTCTGTGATGTGGTGAGTGGAGAGGAGGTTGGTAGGTGGATTGAGGCGTTGAGTTGTCTCTTCATCCCATTTTTTGATATTTTGATTTCCTATGAGAATCACTTCAAAAAAATCACTGAGACTCCATCCACTAAAAAAAATCCTTGTGTACACCATTCCCATAAATTCCCAACCAAAATCAATCTCAATCCAAAAAATCAAATTTTAAAAAATCACCCGAGAGCGTGTTTCCAATGTGTTTCTCTCTCACCACTTCATTCCTCTCTGCACTCCTCTTTCACCCCATGTAAATCCACAGGCAGAGAGTCCTATACATAGAGAGCTATTACATCTCCGACTTTTACTCTGTGAAGCTAGCACTCACAGATGCTCTCATGCACTCATATATCTTACAGTAGTACTGGTACTCACTGCACAGTACACACTCTATGATGAGAGTACAAAAACGACTTGTGAAGGATAAAGAGTCACCAGGAGTTTATAAGTGAAGTCAAGTCAAGGAAGTAAAGAAGGGAAAAAAATAGAAAGAAGGATGCGAATCACTATAATCTCAGCAATTTTATCCAGCTTCTGCATCTTCACACATAAACAGATTCTTACGTATCGTGGGTGAGGAAGCATTGTGGAGGAGGTTCAGCCCCAGCTTAAAAACGTTCTGACGATAGTCCAGCATTCTTTGTATGTAATTCTGGCGTAAGTCCCAACACTCAACCTTTTAACTGTTTAATAGTGTACCGTTAATAAATACCACTTTGCACTTTTTCAAAAATGGCAAAACTTCCACCATTTTTACTTTTCGAATTAGCAAAACTTGTTTTACCCATTTTTCAAACAGTAAAACTGCTATTTGTGCTTTTTAAAAGTAGAAAATGCAGTATTAACACGTTTTAAAAGTGCATAAAACTGGTACATTTACTTTTTTTTCTAAGCATGTAATGCAAAATTGCTATTTGCATTTTTTTAAATTGTCTACAAGGAGTATTTACACACTTTAAAAACCAGTAAACGTGGCATGTACCTGTTTCTAACAGTACTAAAACTGGTATTTACTTTTTTTAAATGTATAGTAAAAATGGTATTGACGCTTCCATTAAGTAGTCAAAACGTTTTTTACACTTTCTCAAAGTTACCAAACTGGTATTTACAGTTTTTGTAAATACATAGGCCAGCAAAAAGTTGGTTCTTGGGGCTTACTTCAACATAATACTAAGTATCCGCTGGAATTTCGTCGCTATTCTTTTAACACGGGACTGGGCTCACCCCAAATTGCATCTTCACCGACGGTATGTAGTATGTAGCCGCTAAAACCATGGACCATGCAGATGTATCAGAATCTCCAGCCCATTCCGAGCTATCTGTAGGGAGAACAGTCATAATAATACATATATATAGTCATAATCGAGCAGAGATAAAATAGTGTGCTGGCCCTATTAGTCGCTCGTTGGATTTGGATTTTGTATCGGCACAGCATAGACTATAGAAATAAACACACTTGCCCAAGAAGACACCAAGTCAACGGAAGACTCGAGTAATCGAAGGATACCAATAGGAATGCAATTTATTATTGCACAATAACTGAAACTGAGCTACAGAAGAAGGAGCAGAGGGTATCCTTGCCTTGCTTCATAGTATGAGCAGAGATTGGAGTGAGTGAGCATATTACATGAGAACAGATGAGAGGGAGAGAGAGAGAGAGAGTAAAAGAAGAAAGGAAGATAGAAGAGGAAAAGAAGAAAAAAAAGAGTGAGGATTGGTGCAGAGAGAAAAGAGCAACACATTTTTATGGATAAACTTTAGTTTTGCCGAGAAAAAACGTGTCTTTGATGTGTTATGAAGATGTCACGGGAAAAGTTTCTCCAACTAAGTCGCCTCGGTGTCATATGTCCATAATGACCAAGTGTAAATGACACGATAACACAGCAAAAAATCAATGGGTCCTCTCGCGTCCTCTACATATCTCTCTCGTTTGTCGTTAGTGTGACTATTTTGTATTATCAATATCTATCAGTTCCCTTCCCTTCCCTTCCCTCGCCTTTCCGTCCTCTGCCCAAGGAAATAAGAATGGAAGTACAGTACAGTCTGTAGGTATACGCACATAGTAGGAAGCAATCCTAACCAACAAAACTCCTGATAGCTGGGAGAAAACAGACAACAGAATGTCACCTTTTCTTCTCTCACTATTTAACTCGGACAGATATGCCACACCACATAGGAAACCATACCAGAGGCATAGTAGCATCACATTGCATGCATAGTAAAGCATACTGTAATAAGGCGTATAGTTACGGAGTACGATTACGATTACGATGTCGATTGCCCCTTGCCCTCACTCTCTCTCTCTCTGTCTGTCGCTCTCTGTCCTCCTTCGGGGCTTAGTGCATACGCGTTTCTTAAGGATTTTCTCCATATGCACGTCACCTATAATACTAGTCGGTAAAGAGGCATTTGAAAACATGTGTAGGCATTTGAATTTTTATTATGTAGGTATTAGGGTGGGATAAGAACATAATTTGTACCGCTCAGCTACGATTAGTTACCTCACCATGAGTAAGATAGCTTTAACATTTACGTGATGAATTTAAAAAATTGGACCAGATTCAAAATAATTTGTAGGCGAAATTGTTTATTTTGATAATCTAACTATTTGAATAACTTTATAGAAAATGTTTAAGAAAAACCGTTTTTGTAGAACTGGACGTTTAAGAAAAAGTGGTTTTACAGAAATCGAAGGTAAAGAAAAGGTCTTTGCATGGAAATTTGGAAATCTGCGGCTTAAAAAACTGTTGTTATAAAACAAAAAGGATTCATAAAGCTGTTTTTTATAGAATGGGGTGTTTTGAAAAGTTTAGTTTTAGAAAACTGGGTATTAAAATTGTGTTTTTATAAAAATTACTACTGACTTTTTGAAAATGGCATGCGTTGGAATGTTCAGAAAGTGTATTACAAGACTAGTTTTAAAAAAATGGCTAGCTTTGCATGCACAGATTTTTGTTGAGAAGTTTTTTCTTTTAAATAGTTTTCATTGAGAATGTGTGTATGCTAAAAGAACCACTTTTGTTAAACTAAAATTGTGTTTGAAATCATATAATGTACCTACCTAAAAAGTACCCTTGGAAAACTTGGAATTTGACGAGTAGCTTCGTTCCAGCTGATCGGAGATGTACGGTACGTACATGTATAATACGTCTAATGTCATTTGCCTTGGCCATCCGCTCAAGCTCATGACAGTGCCGTTGTGTGAAGAGGACCTTCTTCTCTACAGAACACAGAACAGAGTAAAGAAGATCCTCTCAATGACTCGCAGATGACATAACAAACTCAATGCTTCTGTAATTGTCTGGTGTCCAATTTGTAACTCAGTCAACTCATAAATGACTGCTTTCTTAAACTGAATAACAACACTAACTTCTATTCTATTCATTTTTCCTTCATTTTCCCTTCCCTTATTTCTTTGCCCTCGTCCTCTCCACTTTTCCACACTTCATAAAACTTTTCGCTGGAATGTTCTATTGGTGTTTCAAATCTGAGATTTTTTGTTTGGTTTTTGTGCAAAACTTGTGTTCAACTTTTTTTCTTTTTTTTTTATTCACAGGACTCAAGGATTACATGGAAGGGTGTACTTCATTGACTCCATTTGCTTCGATTGCGACTACTTTTGTGATGACCATATGAGCATCCAAGGGTTATTTGGGTTATATCATGTGCAATTATGAATTATTGAAATTGGATGGAAAAAAACAAAAAGCAATTTGATGTAGGTAATTTAACAACAGCTAACATGTACGACCGGCGACCGGCTGCTGGATACTACTTCTTAGCTGGTTCAATTTCCTTTTGTTTTTCTATGGTTCTTAATTTTCATATCTTTATTTTTGTTTCTGCAAAATTGAAATCGAAAACAAAGTTCGCTTGTTAGCAAAGCAATTCAATTATTCTCACTCTGTCACAAGAAAAAACAAAAGTTACACTAGTAATGTGGTTAACAAAATGTGCAAGGTTGACTCAGCCTAATTGGATCCTTTGGTGCTTGCATATGTAATTTCGTACGAGCAACTTTTTTTGGGAAGAAATTAAAAGTGACCGTTGTTCCCCACATTTGGCGTCAACAGTTAGCCATCGATGGTCATCTAAACCAACACGAATTCTTACAAACACCTCGTCGTTACATGGGTCCCACTGCCACACACAAAATATACAATTGTCTCTTATTCTTTATCTCTCAATTCACGCTATGTGATTATTGCCTTGAAAGCGGTCTACACCAACGACACATTTCTGTCCTTTAACAATGAATAGAAGATACAGTAGGTACCTACATTTACTGTTGCGCAGAGCTGTTAGTGAATGTCATAACAAAACTAACACTTAAAGGACACAACTAAGGCATGAAATCGGGTCGGGTCAACCCGACCCGACAACGGGTTGACCCGATTCGGGTCGGGTACGGGTTTCGATT
>JAQFZC010000986.1:0-36286 GCA_034695205.1 Dicyrtoma fusca | reverse complement strand
TCCTACTTGGCGCTTGGGAACATTCTTTCCGGGAACATTTTTTCATCGTCCTTCTTTTTTGGGAACATTTTTTCCGGAAACATTTTTTCTGGGAACATTTTCTCCTAGAATCCTTTATACTGCTTCTTATTTAAAATCAAGTGCTTATGTTGCATACAACGCTAGTGAGGCGACCCAAGCCGGAAAATGGGGAAAGGCCAGGATCTTTTTACAGGGGTATGGGTCACTACTTCGAAGGGTCACGGTATACCCGCCCATACAGTGACCTGTTAACTTCTTGCCCAGGAAAAAACAGGAAGTTTTTCAAAAACAGCAATTTATTTCAAAAACACGAAATTAACAGAATTCCAGGATTTTTTAAAATTTTAACTCACAAAATTGAGTTTTACGGTGTAAGAGCAACAATATATATAAAATAACATTGAAGTAAAGAAATTAATAGTTCCTTGAAAAAAGTTCAATCCATATTAATAATTGTGATAAAATTTTACACTTAACTCGATGAAGTTCTAGATTTTTCTTAAGTTTATGATGCAAAAAACAAAAATTGAGTTCAGAACAGGAATAATTAGGTTAGAAACAAGCAAAAACCGGAAATTTTTCAGCAAAAACAGGAAATGCCAAGAAATTTTGAATACAAAGCAGGAAAAAACAGGAAAATGTGTACTTCAAAATAGGTGTTTTAAAACCAAATAAAGGTTTCCTTAAACATTAGTACCTAGGTAGAATCGCTAATCGTCTATTAGTGTAATAACTTCAATTTTTACACTTTGTAAAGTATTGTGGTAACACGTACTCCCTTGAGTAGCTGCTGATGCTTGTGCAACATTAATGTGTGAAAGTTAGTTTGCCTTATTGAATAACACATTTAGAAATTCTGCTCTACTTCTTTGTCTGTCTCTTTCCGCATGGAAACTTTGTCTTTGAAAAAATTAAATGTACTGCATATTTATGCGGCCTCAAATATGTACGTGCACCTAACTAGTCCCCACCTTCGAATTAGTTGGCCCATTAGCATACAACTAAAACCCAACTTGTCCATTGCTTCTTGAATCTGTTCAGTGCCGTATAGCCAGGCTGAGCATTCCATAAATCTTCGTCTTGACTGCGGAAAAACTACTAAGCCGTGAAAGAATTTCAGCAAGTTGTTAATTAAAGGGCAAGAGAGAGAGAGAGAGAGAGAGAATCCGTTTCAGAATATAAATTCCGATTTGGAGTTCCTTTAACAATCAACTCTCACCCAAGACAGCCCAGAGCCTCCCGTCCGTATACTTATTAGCCCTAACGTGTGTTTCTGTTCACTTGCATTATAGTTTATATCCACTAACATGAGCGTTCGTAAGGTCTCCGTTCTATAGACAGCTGTCTTCCCATTTAGTAGTGCAATAGAACCCAACACATTTTTCCATTTCAGTCCCTCAGTTCTCCCGTTGTTGTGCTTCCAATGCAACATGGAGAAACTAACACAAGAAAATAGGAATTACTCCCAAATTCCGAAACTCGTCTCTGAGCCCAAGTAGAATATTGATGTTCAAACAAAAGACATGCCAAGCAACTGTAAGGATATTACTTTAGTAGTAGTTGGTGTACAGAATATTTCCCCCTCACATGGAATTATATAGTGGACTGGAAAGTAAACAGGATGCGTCGCAGTAGGAAAAGCTTGGAAAAATACACCGGTGCGGTGGACCTCTCTGTCATAATTTGAATATTTGAAACTTGGAGAGGAAGACAGGCAAAAAGGGCTTAGCAAATTAAGATGTGTCATACATACTGAGGGTTTAATCTCCCTCTCTCCACATCCCAAGATTTTAATTTTTAATTAGACTAGTTGGAAGGTAGGAAAAAGTGTTGGAATCAGAGGATTGTAATTCAACAGAAAATATAATTCGACCAAAGAGGACTCAATTCAAATGACATACACGTCATCTCAGAAGCTTCTATGACAGAAAGGCAAAGGCTAACAACATCTCCGTCCGTCCTTCTTTTCCCACCCTTCGAGGAAGTTCCTTGCACATATTATGTAGACACACACGAAGATGTACATAGGTGCTTTTGTCGGCAACTGGAGTCTATGAATACTCTCACAATCTAGCTACTTTCTTATAAAAGAATCGACTTTGTCAAAAAGTTTCAACTTTTATCCCTCTTCTGATCCATTTTTTACATTTTTTCCCTCCTCAAAGTCCTGGTGTTGGTGCTGTACGTATGTATGTACACTGAGAGCTGGGAGATGAAACTCTTAGCAAGATTTGTTACTTGTTCCATGTGAAATCCGAAAAGCAACATTTTGTCATCGTGCGCACTAAAGCAAATAATAACGTGCCAAGTTTCTTCACTTAAATGCATACATATTATTTGCGCTCTGCTTGACACGTCGCCTTCATCCTTCAGAGAAGCATAAAAGAGTGGGCTTCGACACGGGAAATACTAGGCAGGCAGGTGTATAACTTACATGGACGTAGAATTTCGTCGTGGCGACAGAATACAAACAAAATTTATTATTTATAGGTATATTAGCTTAGTCTCAATAGCTGCTCCATTCACGATGTGATCTACTACTTGATTTGTTTAGACCTGTTGTTATGAGACGGTATAGATACATACGACCTAATATTCCTTGACAGCATTATTTGTCCTACATTGAGCTCCTGACACCCTGATTTATACCTCATGAAAGAATATTATTGAAACAACAGCAGTGCTCACCTCTAGCTTCTCCTCGACTCACAGGATTTTATTCTTTGGGAGCCCAGCTAAGTTTTGTGTCTATATGAGCAAAACAGAATTCATAAAGTTTGAAGTTTCATGGAATTGCGGGGATGGCTACAGGGAAAATAAAGCAGAAGGCGGAGTGCACAGTTTCTGGTTGCCACCATTCATAAAAGTAATTCAAACTTATTTGTACGACTACAGACTTTTTGAAATAACTGTGAGGGGGATGAGAGATTGAGGAAGGAAGGGAGACAGAGACAGAAAAGGCAACTAACTCTGTGTACTTTTTCCTAAAGTTTCGTGAGGATTTTCAAAGCCGTTCTTAATATTTCAAGTCTGGAGGAAAAACTTGGCTATAAAAGATATAGCACACGGGTAGGAAATCCAGAATGGACTCACAGTATGGACATGATGAAACCAAAGTAGCAAGAAGTTCCAAGGTGAAGTATCAAAGATCTCACGATTGACTTGAAAAACTTTCCACTGGAATTATACCCTATATTAATGTCACCGTCATCCTTTCTGTCTCGCTAATACTCCGCATCAACATCTCACATGATAATTCCAGGTACAAATGCAATCTAAGTACACGTACATAAATGGAGCATCTCCCTCACTATCCCTGCTATGTATATATATCTGCATTTCCTGTATAACTGACCCGCTTGTATGGCACTCCTAAGCTTAGGCAGGGTGTATAGAGTAAGCTCGTAAATAGTGTAAGTTAAGCTTCATGTGGCTGGGAAAAGTGCATCGAGTTCCATTTCAAGTCATAACCTCAAGTGTCTTGTCAAAAGTAATTTTTTCATATTCATAACTTGAAACCAGCCATGAAAATTAATGTACACTCGGAAGTTTGAAAGAAATCTCTTGGAAAGACTTTCCTCAAACTGAAACATTTGCAATATGAAGAAAGAAAAGGTTTCCTTCCTTCTCAGTTTATGCGAAGGAATTTTCATTTCCGCCCAACGTATTTATTCTGCCTACACTATTGCCTATAAAGTCTTTAAAAATACAGTAACGGGAAATCACAGCAGAAGCAGCAGTATTCCCATTATTGCAGATACAGAGTGTACGTTACATGATGGTTTGTACATTCATTATTTACATCATAATTCTCGAAAGTCACGTTTTCCCTTTTTCACTTTTTTCCATATGCTGCCTAGAATTTTATACTACTTAAAAATCACTAACCTAATTAAGTGCCAACATTAACATCATTTAGCAGGTCGTTCTCGAATTCAGTAAATTGGAATTGATTTCAGCCTTTTTGAACTTCGTGTGTATTACGCTAATTGTGGATAGGCGATTGACTATACTGTAGATACGCTTATAGACAGTTACAGAAGTACAAAACTCACCATATATCGAAGTACATCTGTGTTGCATAAATCTATGGTGCTGTTAGCTCTATCTGCAATTGGACGCACATATTTAAGTAGTTTTTCTTACTTTCTTTGAGTACGACTGACTGATTGTGAGTAAAAGCATACATGTATATGAAGCCCAACGATAATGGGTATGGATAGCCAGGAGACGGGAAATGTTTTTTCAGGAATAAAGTGGATACGTGTAGTACATTTCCAGGAGTCGTATAAAACAGCCTGGAAGCCTGGGGACGATTTCAATTTTTCCAACTCAATTTACAACAGAGATCCATTTGCCATTCCATATCACGATTCCCAACTGATGGGATCCATTGAATTTAGATTTTAAGAATAATATCTATTCAGGAAGTTCCGCTCAAGAAATTTCGAATTCATTTTACTTCCACTTGCTTTTTGGGGGGAATATATATATATATATATATATAGGTATATGTTTTCGTGACAGTCATTATTCCCATTTACTATATACCCATTATATATACTTACATACGGACGGATTAATCATAAAAATTCAATGAGGCAGGCATGAATCAAGATTCAAGATGGATCATGGTCGCGACGACTAGTTCAAGAGTAAAGTACAGTAGTAGCACGCATCCACTTTTGTGTGCTCAATAATGGTCTCTTTATTCCCATTCACCATCCCACAGGAAGACAGAAGACGCAAGGCATGCATAAGCTTTTAAATTCTAAACTATCAGGAACGGAATTCCGGTTTATTTGTACTTGAAAATCACATGAGCTCAACTTTGGGTGTTCATTAACCCTCATTTCCTCTCGTTTTTGGGGGTTCTAATCATTCCAATTGGTGAGGGTTATAAGCATCGTTCATAGAAATCATTACGTTACACATTTTCTTTTGTAGGACGCTCAACGTACCTCCGTATTCTGTAGGTATATCTGCACAATTTGCCCATTTGTACCTACCAAGCTTACACGAAGTTCCCACACAATTTCCTTAGTTGCCATTTAGAACTAGCTCAATGAGCTCATAAGTACTCTACGATGGATTACCGTTTCGTAGAAAAAGTATCATCTACAGCTGCATTGGATTTTATTAAACTATTCGCAACTGGGAACCCATGGAAAGAATGCCTTACAAAAGTGCTATTTCTAGAAATTAGCTTTTTCAAAACTGTCAAAAGTAGAAACTTTTTCAAAAGCATTCAAAACTTGTAACTAAGACTTCCAAAAAGGTCGAAACTAGAAACCAATATTTTCCAAAAGGTCAAAAAAAGGTATTAGCATTTTCAAAAAGGTCAAAACAAGATATTAACATTTTCAAAAAGATGTAAAACAAGAAATTAACGCTTTCAAAAAGGTCAAAACAAGATATTAACATTCTCAAAAAGATGTAAAACTAGAAATTAGCGCTTTCAAAAAGATGTAAAGATGTAGAAGAAATTTACACTTTCAAAAAAGTCAAAACAAGATATTAAAGCTTTCAAAAATGTCTACACAGGGTATTAAAACTTTCAAACAGATGTAAAACTAGATAAAGTACCGTTTCGAAAAGGTTAATCAAAAGATGTGAAAATCCCTCTAGTATTTCAAAGGTTAGTTATAATTAGGACGATTTTATAGGTATACGGTGGCAAATACTAATTCAAAAGACAAATTGTGTGCATCGCATAAACGATAAAATATTGTATTGTATCATAAAATTGTTGGCTTCTATTTTTTTTACTATGCACAATAGGAGAGTGTAAGTAGGTATGCACGGTCATAAATCATATTGTGCCGAGCTAATACCTATACATGATGTGTGTGCCTCGCTTACATTCCAGATTCCAGTGAGACAAGGCACCCGAGGGACTCGTCTCCACGTACGTGAGGTGCAGATAATCTAACAGCAAGACAAGTAAATGGATAATAAAACATCGGTAATGAACGGCTATCACAGAAGCACACCATTACGCCATAATTGTTTCAGAGCCACACTGAGCACGTAAAGCTTGTCATGTCGTTAATAGACAGATTAATTTTTTGTATGAAAGCAACTCAAATCCTCCTTTCATCCGCATCATCAGCAGCTCATTCATCCAGTCAATGCATAATATGTACTCCCAGCATGTGTTACTTAGCGTCGAGCGTACAAGGGTAATTTACTCAAAGTGCTGTGATTACACATGTTCATGTCACATTTTTTAATTAAGTTTGCCTTTAAAAGATAGTAAGTAGTTTACATAGATTTAGGTAACTTTAAACTGCCGAAAGAATTTATTTCTGATCCACCATGTTATATTTAAACGGGGAAAACTATTAAGTTTTGCTATTTGCACTTTATATTTTGTGCTAGTTCGACATTTTTCTTACATCCCAATTGTTTCATGAGAGAGCCTCTACACTCTACCTACTTTAATGTTTTTGTCGGGATTACCCTGACAGCCGTGGACAGCCTCCACCTTTCTTTTCACTCTCAATTTTTCTCCTAAGGAAGCCCTACAGGCTTTCTTTTACAGTATGCAGCTCGTCGGCTGCTACACTCGAAGCCCCTCTAGTGCAGAAAAAACATCTACATATATACAATGCTCTTCAAAGGGAAAACGGATAAGGTGGATACACTGGCACTGGTATAAAGGTATTCAAGCAACCGGAGGTGCAAATCTGCCAACGCAAGTAGAACAACTCATCTCTCTTTTTTTCTTCCTTTCTGGAAAATTGTAACAGGGGTCGTAAGTCATGGCACTTCCAAACCGGGGTTTATGGTAGCCAATTTTCCCATGTTGGAGCCCGGCTGTTATGGTGACAGTCGCAATCGGCATCAATTGGCCAGGTAAGGAAGGATACGGGATGCTGCATGGCACTTTTATTACGTCAGTGCAAACATACTCTGTAAAAATCACATAAAAATGGATGATCTGCAGTTGTGTCTATTGGTCCCTTTTACACATAATTTTTATACGAGGAGATTCGTGCATAGCACATTTTTTCTGTGCACACATCGACACTGAACTTTTCTTTATATATTTCCCTCCAGTCTGTTTCAGGTTTGTCCTACTCAAAGGAACCACCTACGTTGATAATTGTAAGATTTCATGGTCCATTACATGAATATATTGCACAGGGGAAGGTAATGGTAAACATTGCGACTTGTCAAGATATTCTCTCTTAAGATAATCCCTTCCAACGTATTAGCGTGAGTCTATTCCGCTTTGATAGAAGAGCTCGTTGCCTGACAATGATAAATTTTTTTGAAATTACGAAATGATAAATTACCAAAGCTACACAGTACGATAACACTTGTTCGCGGTCCGAATGAAAAATCACGCATGCCTTGTACTCTAGATGCATGCAGTATGCATACTTGATAATGGGTGAGCGAAATTGCTCCGTTTAGTCATGTGTGTGTGTGTATATGGTTGTGGTGGCGATGTTGTAATAGAAAAAAATGGCAGAAATTCTGCGTGTAAAAAGTTGGCAAATGCATATAGTAATAAGTGGAGCAATGCGTGATTTATTCACAAGGATCTCATCAAAAAACGGAGGACGGAGCCATGGAAGGATTTGACAATGATTGATTGACATTTTGTAAAGTGTGGTAACGGCAGACAAGTAATTAATAACAAGGGAAGGGATGATCCTACATTTTGTTCCATACGTCATCCCTAGCCATTGGACTCTCAGTGTCCATGGCTAAGCATTTCAGCTGATAGTCATCATTTCCATCCCACAAACTGCAAAACTGGAGAAGTTCTACACAATCAACACGGTATGCTCCCCAAACTCCCAACTTTATCTGTCCCAGAACAAAGTTTACATATTACTATCTCATTAGATCCGGGGAAATATGAGCTGAACCTTGTTCCCGTGTTTGTTATCTCATTGGATGAGGAAACCCTTTCTCCCACGTAAAAGGCAGAGGAGACGGACCTAGTAGCACATGGAATTGGGTTCGAGTTGTTTGGACACGACTGAGAAACGATGAATTAATCTCAAGCTATAGGAGGACCCGACCAGACCAGGCCAACCAGAACCAGAGCCCGAACCAGAGCCATAATAGCATCCCAAGGAGAGTCGGATTCAGACGTAAAGCAAAAAAAATAGTAGTGGATACCTACCTGGGTTACTTGCACATTGAGTGGGTTGGTGGTTACGGAAAGTTGCTCGTACACAATTTGTGATGTAACTTATGTAATAGGTCCCCTGTGGGTTATTTATAGTTAGGCAAGTACGCATCCTAATTTCTTTACATTAGCCAAGAATTTCTTTAGAACTATCCCAACCGGTATGGCCCCTGCCATCCTACACTACTCTGAGCTAATTCCTACATTTTGTGCCCTTATTACAATTATTACTTAACAGAGATCAAATTTTTGCGTCAACAAAATCATTTTCATTAGTCTAACATATGCCACTGGATGCTTTTTTTTGACCCAGTACATGCATTACGCCCGACAGATGTCAAGGGAATACAAATGTGTACGGTACTGGCAGGCCCAGCACATATTGTAAGGACTTAAATAAACGCTCTTGGGATTAATTTTCCCACACTATATAAATATTCAACTGGTCCGGTGCTCAGCTTGTGTGCCGTGTGTGGCATGGTGAGAGCATCCATCCACTTTTACGGAAGAGTAGCGCTCATAGCCTAAAAATCTTTGGATAGTAAAAGTAAGGGGAAGCTGGGAGCTGGAAAGAGAAAAGTCCAGTCCAGATGTTAGCGTATGTGGTCCATTCCCATCCCAGTCTTATTTTTTTTATCTGCTGGGATCGTTATGTCTCTCTATTTATTGATGCGTTCAACCTCAACCATTACCTTCAGGTGCATTTCCTCTTGGTTGCCTCACTCTGAACGGACATAAACAAAGATCAGATCCAAGAATGTTGTTGTATGTTCAAGAGTACTGACTGATGATAGATACATAAATATCAAGCTTGTATTCAAATTTCGGGCTTTCGTCTGATTTTTGATTTCATTGTGAAGCCAAAAACTGTTCTGTGATGAGCTGGAATAAATAATAGGTAAATCAGGGCAGTAGTTATGGGCACCTGTGAATAAAGTTGACTTCCATAATACGTTGTTTTCAGAATTTCCAGTTCACCGTGAACAAGTCCCAAGAGTTGAGGAAGAAAGTTATTAGGACTTGTGTGGGTCTTGTTAAAGTGTAAAAGTAAAAGTAGCCTTGGTTCAATATAGTTACTTACTCGATCGTAACAAATAGATTTTTCAACAGCGACAGTCAATAATAAAAAAAACGAAAAGTCTGGAACACTTTTCACAAAATCTTCCACAACGGAGAGCGCACCCATCGTAAGTCACAAAGTACCTATGTTGGGACTTTTGTTGAGCTTACCGTTGCACATACAGAAATCTGCCGTTCCCAGACATTCCCGTTGTAGTACGAAGATGGTATAGTGTGGAGCCTACATAAGCAGACGCTAATATGATATAAACAAACTCGTTGTTACTGGGAATCCCATATTGACTCTCCTGACTTGTTCAGCTCAGAGTCAGTAGACGTATTTTTCATTCACAGCTTACAGGGAAAGCCCGTGGCCTGAGTCCCTCTATAGACTTTCTCCAGGAATTTAAGGATCCGTTTGCTCTTCCTTTTATTATATATTTTCTCACAGTTGTCCTCGGCAATTTCAATCTTGTAAATTGAATTCCTTTCAAGCGTATGACGAGAGGAAAAAACAGATTCAGAAAGGGGGAAAGAAACCATGGGGCAAGACAAATTTTGACAAAATAACTTTTTTTTCTTCTCTTGATACTTTTATATGAACAAGAAAAAAAGTTTATATAAATGTTTAAAAGGGATATTCACAGAGATAAAATTTCAATTGTCAACCTCTATATGGGTTGACTGGATGGAAGGTTGACTGGCTTTTCACTCATTTTTTTCCCCTTTCTCCAAGTTGTGAAATGATCTAGCGTAAACTATCCTCCGCCAGGGACATCAATTATTTGTTCGTACACACTTTTCAATTTTTTTTTGCTGTTGTATACAATATTTTATGAACGACGTAGGTCAACTACTAAACCTCCCAGTAATTGGCAATTGGAGTGTTATTACGCTCCAATTTCCCACTCAGTATTCAGTGGCTTCCTCATATCCCACTTAACCTCTAACCTATGATTTGCATGCTCCGCTGAATTGACGATATTTCCCATTTTTAGTTTTTGTTTGTTTGTTTAGCAGGGTGTAGCTCGTACAATAGGACAGTACAGCATGGGCCGAGCAGCAGAAGGAAAGTAGGAGCATGACCATAAAATCATCGGAAATCGTGATTCATGGTTACTTTCCTCGGAGAATCCCTAAAAGTCGGTGTATGTATCTGTATTAAAACATTTTTAATTTTACAACCAATGAAACCTTCAGACATAAAATGAAAGGGATTTCAAATTCGAATCTATGACAAAATATTTGTCGATTTCCAACATAGCAATGCACTACAATATAAAATAACCCGAGTGGCCCTATGCAGCTTTTTTTCCATACAATTTATTACGAATTATTTTCATCGGAAGAGTTCAGTGAGATGAATACAAAAATAGAAAATAGAACCGTACTACATGGAATTCTTGAATTCTTCACATTTTCCATAACGTCTATCCTTCAAGGCCCGGTCCATGTCCATTTTTCCAGTCCAAATCAACCTCGTCTCATCCATGCAAAGGACGTTTTAGTTTTGAAAATGTGTGCAGTTATTCATAATGAGATTTTATCTCGTGCAGACGGAGCCCTAGATTCATGTATGTCGTACCTCCTGAGCACGAACACTCATTGCGAATGTGCCGATTATGCAGTGTAACGTTTGTTCATTCAAATAAGCAGACAAAGGAGGAAACGGAATTTTATTGCGAACAGTTATACATAATCCAGAATTGCATTCCGATCAAAATCAATAGGGTGGGTTGAGTTAAGCACAGTCCTGCTGTGTCTACCTCCATCCTTGAGACACACTAATTGTAAATTGTGAAAATAGAACTAAATTTTTATTTCGGTTTCATTTTCACAGCGCACAAAAAAAATCATTTCATATTTTTATTATTGGTCCAAGTATACAGCTGCCAGACACTTATATTGCCTTGTGCCTAGGATTAATTCCCTTCAGGTCACTGAAATAATGTGCTTCTAATGGATCACATGGTAGAGAGAAGGGAGTTTTCTCGCAAAAGAAAATGTAACAATCTTCTTTCCTAGGGTCCTAGTACGAAGTGGATAATTTCCTTCCAGGTCCAGGAGCCACTGAGTTAATCAAATCTAGGATCCCTCTCCTTATCCTTGAAACTCTGCCCGGCCTCATCCGTCGCAAGTGTGTGGAATAGCTTGGCGAGTGCCTAGTTCAAGGTGTCTAGTCTTCCTGGCTGCAGTAGATAGGATTAAATCTGGTTTCTGGACTCGTGTGAAGTCGTGGCCCGTGTCCTCCTTCAAGTAACCCAGTGCAGTATTTTATTTTGTATTTTCGTACAAAGTGGATCCCAGTTCCAATCGCAGTCTCTAATACAATAAGTTTCCCATCGATTAGACGGGTCTCCACTTTAAAATTACAGATTTCCCTCCAGCGTCTATCCTCCAACGCGAGCTGACGACAAGAGCTCCTACGTATTTTAGTTGAGTCAGAGTTGCAGTCAGCTAATTCCCAATTCCCTACTTGCAGCTGTACGTGCACATCCGCACCAGTGTAGTACATACATACATACATACACACATGCCTACTTTTACGTCTCTATTGTAGAATATTCTATTGAATCTAATCCTAAAGAAAGCTACCATGGTACATACATGTACGTGTATATGTGTTTAACTTTCATCGAGAAACGTTTCTCATTTCTCTTCCTTATTAATATTTCCCATAGCTCGGCAGTCTGCATTTGAAAGAAAGAAGGTTGAAATGGAAATAATAATTTGACCAGGATTAGCTCAGGATCCTTACAGCATACTTTGGATGAAAAAGAGCTAAATGCGAATATGTACTTCTTTCCCATCCTACTACATATCATTGGGGAAGAAGCATTGTAGGATAAGTCTAGTTCCCGTTTAAAAGTATTCAAACTTCTAAGTTCAACGTCCCCTTTTAATCTCTTTTCGACGTAAGATTTTGAAAATCAACTGCTTACCTGTGTTTGTAGAAATTTTGTACATTATTGAACTTGTGTAAAAATTGTAAATACGATTTTCAAAACAGTTTTTTAAAAGGAAAAACGATTTTAAAAGTGTAAAAAATTAAGTTTTGCTGCGTCAAGCAGGGGAAAAGTTTATTGTTGGGACTTAGAATGCTTTTAGGCGGGAACTGAACGGACTTACTCGGCTCCTTCAATTTCAAAATTCACCTCAGCTTCGGACAGTGCTTCTTCACCCATGATATGTATAGGTAGCTGCGGGAGAAAAATTTGGTTTTCATGAATTCAAATGGACGTTATTTCAAGTTTCAAGAGAAGTGAGGAGCTCTTCATTTCATGCACAACTTGCGTCTATAACCGCAGGCCCAAAATAGCATTCGTTAGTTTAGGAAAGAAATATTTTATATATATAATTATATGGGATTTTGGCAGATAGGTAAGACAGAGAGAGAGAGAGAGAGGGAGAGATAGAGAGAGAGAGAGAGAGAGAGAGAGGAGGATCATTAGGATCGTGCTAAAGCTAAAGCTGAAGTAACTGGAGGGGTTTACAGAGAAAAGCAACAATAATGAACTGCAGAGCTTTTAAAGACTGTAGTTGACGCAGTCTGACTCTTTCTCAGCAAGCTAGTCATAGTCATGATAGGGAGGGAAGGCTGTTAATGTGGAGTAAGTAGGAGCGTGGAGCCATGCACTGCAGTAGTGCTGGGAATGTGAGTCTTATTACTCTTGTGGTGGATGGGAGAATGCCTATGGATTTCGGAGGAAGGCAGATAAATGCGGAGAGAGACGTAATAAGACTTAAGAGCGTGGAGGATAGAAAGACCTGTGTAAGATAATGGACTTTAGAGAGGAAAGGAGCCCGCGATGAGCTTCCAAGTAAACGAGCTATGATGATGACGCTAACGATTCCTCCTCGAAGGAGAGATAGTGAAAATAGTTGAGAAAGCCACGAAGCGTAACGCACGACTAAATCAGAATTTTCTTACAGCTTTCAAGCATCTCTCTCCAGCCTACGTCGAGGCGTCCGCCGCTCAATCTGTCTTTCCCTTTCTCCTCCATCCCATTTCATCTCAGCTGTGCTCAGAGGCGTAGCTAGTATGCGTATTGACTATACTGCAAACAATGATCATTAAAAATGGATACATTCTACATTTAGGACACAGTAGGAGCACACCTGGAAGGGATTGAAGCCATTTTGAATACCAAATACAACATGCTTCCATTTTTATGATTGTTTTTCAATTTGCGAATGGACATTGACAAACTGTTGAAGTTATTGACAGAAATGTAAGAGACTGAAACGAAACTCTAAAGGAAATCAATGGTATTGAAGGCACATTTTGAGAATTTGTTCAAATGAAAAGTATGTACTTTTTTAAAGCAGTTTTTTTAATCTGTCATGTGTCGCTTTTCAAAAACTTGGATAGTTTGGAAAGTGAAAGTTCAAACACTGGCGCTTGGATAAGGACGCTTTTAAAGACAGGCAATTCTTAGGTAGTTCACGACCTACTTGACCTATAACCATATAAGTAGATACGCTACTGACTGTTTAGCACTCTGCGCTCTTTCCCAGCTCCTTTCTCTCAAGTGAGAAGCCTACCATTAACCTAAAGGATGCATGCATACCCGTTTTCTATACCTACCTTTCCCAGAGTATGCATTTGCCCCACTCAGCAACTGCTTCAAATGAATATAAGAGTAACAGTATACAGATACTTACTAGTTAGCCAGGTTCAGAAACCGATCGTGGTGAGCAGAGTAAAGAGAAACTAAGAAGCGGACCACTTTGCTCTAAAGTTTTCTTCAAATAAAATCACTAAACCGGCACTTCCACACCAAAAGTTTTGCAAGTAAATTTTGAGCTTTTCGCCATAGAACAGAGTCAATGTCAAGGATTGGATTGTTAAATTGAGCGTTAAACGCTTCATATGTTTGATTTTTTTCCACAGTCGATGCTTTATGTTATAAACCATTAGCCTATAGATACTACTACATCAGCGGCTTAGCTATGCAAACACGTATGTACGAACGTGTTCCTACGTTTGTTGTTCATGTAGACATAATTATTCATAGAATGATGACACTGCTCCGCATGCACGTTCTAAAAATATTATCATATTAATTAATTTATGACACCAGATAGCCCAAGTTATAGAACTGCAAGATAGTAGTAAGTTGGGGGCCAAAGCTCTAAAATACAGGCGGTCTCTGGGCTGCTTAACTATTTCTGGAATCAAAAGCCCCAGTCAGAAGGAGAGGTTGTATGAGCGTAGACGCTTGTGTTGGGAGCGTGGAAGGTGTGGGAAATAAAATGTTTGTGACGCTTCAGTAACAGCTCATAAGAATGTTTGTGTCACATGAATGGACGGATGGACGTTCTCTCGTTCAGTTATTTTCGGCATTTCTTCTCAGTCGTGTCGAGGATTGCACGAAGTCTCCCGCGGCACAATTTATTACTTTGTCCCCTATACACACAGTTTATTTGACGACGTTGTTGTTACGTGAAAGAGAGGGACAGACAGAGAGAGAAACGTCATATATTTACCGCACACTTCGACCGCACGCTCAACGATACAAATACATTCTAAAAGTACGTAGCAGTTCTTAAGCCTTTCTTGGAAGTATATCTTTGTGTTCTAAGAACGAAGATGCACAATATCTACTTTCTTTTTTATGGCAGCTCTCTTAATACAATTTTGCATACTTGAATGTTGTTGTTGACATTTCTCACAGTTTTTTCTATTACTTGTCATCGCAAAGTAATTAATTTCAGTCCCATTAGTATTATTGTTGTAGAATAATAATTACATTTGATTGCCAATCAGCTGCTTATGACAATTATTAGAAGTATAACTAGTGATATACTCACATAAAGCTTTGTCAGCTAATCATTATTCTCAGCCCTACACCATGTATAATACCTAATTATTACTTCCAATTACTATTCCCCTTTCTGGCAGATCTGCAAAATGAAATTGTCACGTGTAGATATATATACATATATATGCATATCTGTCAACTACACTCACAGTCAATGTGAACCAGACCGAACATTCTATAAGGCACATCAACCATGTTATTCTAGGTCTATTCACTCGCGATGCGATCAGTTATTTGAATTTTTGTTGGAATTTGGTTCGCTGAACTAGGTGGTATTAGCAGCGTCTTTGTAAAAATTGTTCCACACAGTTTTTACAATGAAGTTGGGCAACACATATGTACATAGGTAATAAGTGGATGCTCAAGAAGACTACAGATCTGCACCGTAGGATGGGTAGGTAAATGGATGTAAAAATTTGATGCAAGGTAATAGAAAGGACGATGGAAGATGAAAGTATGTATAGTGCATTCAAAATTATTAGAGCAAGGTGGAATTTTAAAACATTACCAATTGATTGCATTAACCTTAATATTTGGGGTAGGCAATGAACCGATCCTGAGTTGAGCCTTTGTAATGTGGAAGCAGTCAAGCAACGAAGCAATCCTTTATGAGTCAATATCTTTGAAGACCTCGAGCAAAGGACGTCCGTTTCCTTGTAATGTCCTGTATAACATATTTAGACATCGCCGGCCAAGCAACAAGTACAGACTTGGAAGGAAGGAGCCTCTTGAGCCTAAATAAGATTATTATGACTTTTTGACTTTATAAACCAGTAATTCCAATTTTGTTCATGTTCGCTGAACTTTATGAGGGCGGAGGAGCCGTTCTCAATACTATATCTGATGGGTGGGTGACTGAGAATAAAGAGGAATATTTTCATCTGATTTTCGATGGCTTTTCGCACGAAAGGTCCAGTCTACGCTTATCTACTATCTACCTACCTACTTAAGTATACGTGTATGTTGGTCAGTGAGTGCTATACCATTCTATAGAGCAGTGTACTAATGCATGTGGAAAAAAACTGTCACCGGCTCTACACACACAACAACGTCCAGTCTTTTGTTACACCCGAGTCTTCAGTGTAATTTCACTGACATCAAGCAGAAAGTGATCTGTGCTCACGTAGCAAAAATCTTTTGTGAGCGCTGCTCCTGCTACTGTGAACTCATGAATTTATAAAATAGTGGGCTCCCATAAAGTCAAGTCAACTGAGTCAGCACAAATTGAAATCTATAAAATGAGTCGAGTTTCGATCCGTGGTTCTATTCAGTAGTTCCTAGAATGGGGTAGAGAGAGAGAGAGAGAGAGAAAGTTAAAGGGAAAGTAAGTGCGAGAGCGAGAGAAAGTGGAGAAAAAAGGTTGTCAGAGCAGCAGAAGTAGAGCAACAAAAGTGAATGTATTGCGAGAAAGTTGGAGTGGAAGGGCAGAAGTAATAAATTACTCTTGTTGATAGCCGAATTGATACATTCATAAAGAGTTTTAGTCGCCAGCAATGGAAAAAGTAGTTGAATTGCATTCGTGAACGGTAAAAACTATTTCAGGATAAATTGTATCCGCCTACGAAGTCAATTACGTATTTAATTTTTTTTATTCCATGGACCCACATGGTCAGCAACAGGGACAGGGCTATTTCAGCTAGGTTTTTATCCCATTCAGTCTGAAACCCTAACCTCCCTCCACTCAAGAGTGTTGTGTGTGCTCATAGTTTTATGGTGTCTCGTCTGTCCTCTGGTGGCTAGTCAGCAGAAGACAGCAGGAGAAAAAGGAGGAAAAGAAACTTAATTTCTGTGTGATAGTGAGAATGGGCAAAGTTAGTCAGTCAGAGAAGAGAATACCGATTTCTATGTATTCTGTTTCGGTCTTGTGTTCTTTTGATCAAATACTTAACTATACTTAAATAATTTCTCCCTCATTGCCAACCACTCATTCTACTTCATATTTCTTGATGAACATACCTACTTACAATTAGTGGATCTAGATCTACCATTTGATCCGTATCATTTTCACTATGATAACAAGAACACATGCTGGGCATCCCGAGCTATGCGACCGTGACCGTCCCTGCTGACTGGTGGCGTGGGCGCCTCAGTCTTCTCTTCATTTACGTTCAAACAGCCCGGCCCTCTTCTTAAAGAGTTACAGAGTTGGACGTAGATAGTCGATCCACTTTCAATGAGCGGAATCAATTAGGAGTAATTTTAAACGAAGGGCTTTGAATGGGAAGTGCACATATAGGGAGGGAGCCTGCGTAATTTATTCGTCTCATCCTGTGGAAATAAGTAGGAGCGTAATACAGCAGGTACCTACGTGGAATGAAAATTACCATTCCCTTTGAAACCAAACTGGAATCCAAGGTAGCCTTTTATCCGTGGTTAGCTATGTATCTCCAGTCCTAAATTTACTTGCATGCTAATGAAGCATGTAACATTGAACAGCAGCTGCTAAGAACAACAGTTGTAATTGTACTAGTTATATATGGCCTGGGACACCTTGGGCATGTTGAGAGAGAGAGAGAGAGAAAGCGGAATGTACTACCCAGGGACATAGAGACCCAACAATATGTCAGCTTGCATTTTGGGTTCATGAATAGAATACGTAATTTCATTCGGCTTCTCACTCCTCTCAATATTAGTTCTTTCCTTCCACCAACAGCACTCAAGCCCTACCGGGGCAAGGGCAGTGACGAGGGCACGAGGATGTGGCAGAGCACAGGCCGATGAAATAAGTACCGATGTGAGGGAGACTGACTGACTTTAGAAGTCGAGAGAAGATGAAACAAACTATTAAATGTTAAAGTTGTCTGGACTTACGCTTAATGCCTTCACTCATGGATTTTGGGTTAGCTTCTGTCCCTCCTTTTATGTTCCCACTTTCATCCCTTCCGTCCGTCCAGGAGTTGGGCTGAATAGTGAGTTAGACCGACAGACTTTCTGCAAGCCCGCCAAAGTGTGTTTTCCCCTACTTTCCCTGTGGTAAAACTTTCCCTCAAATTCTGCAGAACTTGTATGTATTGCTATATTTTGAGCCTTTGTACACAAAATCCCCGAAAATGCACTCGTCGATGGATGTATGCGTCAATGCGTGCGACTATTGATGCCCTTTATGATACCTTTAACTTTCACGAGTCCCTGAGGCCCCCTCCATTCTTTCATATCATGGTAATAGCTCTCGAAAATTTACCTGCCAACTATGCAAGGTGTAGTGGGTAGGCTGGAGGTCGATCGGCCTAACCTATCCTTTCAAAATGGCACAAGTTCCAGTCTCCAGGTCCCAGTCTTCCCCTGCACAATAGTGCACAATGGAAGAGCAGGCTTAGATTATCTATCTTCATTTGTCTACGAAGCTTTCCGGAGCCGAAGTTAATGGAGAGGCTGTGAAGAACCTCACTTGGCTGCGCACGGGTGAGGAAGAGCCCACGGTCTACGTTGCTCACTGTACCTTCACCAAATCCCCATAGGAATCCCGAGGAAATGCAAACCAAACTAGAAAACTTTTCTGAAACAATTATTATGTTAACTTATGTTAACTCACGGCTAATTGTATCAAGAGTTCCCTCTGAATCCTAATGCCCTCCCCCCAAGCACACAATCATGTAGTGTATGTACATGTGAAGGAGTTGATGAGAGGTCGGGAGCTACGTGCAGTGGAGCTCATTTGAATACGCTGAAACTTTCACATTTTTTCCGATACGAGGGCATTCTGTCAGAACAGAGACTCCGTCCCTGGAAAATCTAGTATGTACCCGTAATGCAATTATTGCATGAATGAACCTAACCTACCTACACACTTTTGAAAGACAAAAAAGTTCTAAGTACAAAAAATGTTTTTAAATTCCTTTAAAAATGAACTCGTTTTAGCAGTCAAGCGAACTCTAACAAGCTTTCACTGGGCACTTGATAGGAATCAGTGAAGTTGAGTGAATTGTTCGCTTTCTCTCATGGTTTTTAAGTTTTGTTGTAGGTAGGGGTTATCTGCAGACGCTACTCCATTAAATGTTGGTAAACACACTCATTTCCGCTAGCAATTATGTAAACATTCAATTTGAGGCCGCTGGTTTACTTTACAACAGTTTTACAGAAAGTTGTTGACGAGCCTGGGCAGCAGGGGCCAGTTAGTTAATATTAGGTGTAAACTGTGGTGTAAAAGGAAAAGAGTAGTTCCATCTCCTTCCTTGTAGTTATAAACCATAAAATATGGATGATGATGTTGTGCTGGGAAAGCACTCAAAACTTGGGACCCTGTGGTCAAACTTCGGTGTCGGCTCTGCGTCCACAGTCACATTACAGTGTTACACTGTTACCAGTCAGTCAGGTTCTCATTATTTGCCTGACTCGACGAAAGATGGAAAATCGAGTTATTTTATACTTTTAGCAACTCAGAGCAACAAATTTAATACTCTTTGCGGTGGGATTCACGCTTTCACATACTCGTGCATGGGTCTTGCCTGGACTTGAAAACTCATCATCATTTGGATGTTGGCCATGTCATGTTCTATGTACTTTTTTGCATGTATTTTCAGGGCTTCCATGATACAATGCAAGTCAGGTAGTCCAAAGACCCTGTGAGTGTGTGTGTGCTTCCCCTCTCATTCATTTCACAATGGCCGGGAAGCTCCTTCTGTTCTTTTACGGAGCTGCGTCCCAGCGTTTAATAGACAAAAAGAGTGAAAGTTGTGTGGGAAAAGTGGAGCATTATTCCACGATGCAGCTCAGAATTCCAAAAGGACCTCACTAATATTATGAGAGAGCTTTTGATGGCCGTCAAGAAGTTGAGCATAAGCTGTACATACAGATATACCTTTGTGAGCGTCGGCCACGAACGCGAACATGTGCCCTTGGGTAAAGTTGTGAGTGAGTAATGCGCTTAACTGGGCACTTTATCTATAAATTACACGGATCCAAGCAGATTAAGCTGCCAACGTAATACAGTAATGAATATTACATGAAATGTAAATAATTGCTAACAACTTCTCTCTTTCTCTCTCCCTCACTTTTACTTGTCATCAACTTATGCCAAATTTCCAATCCAATTTTCAAAAGTGACTAAAATGAACTTGGAATAGAAGCAATTTGTAGCCCATTTCTGATTTTAAATTCTACTCAAGTAGCCCACTAATACATTTGATGGCACATAAATAATGCTTAGACGGCATCCATTATAAGGCTTACGCGTCCAATGAAGGCATCTATTTACCACCACAGTCTCGTCCTGAACATAAAAGTGTGCGTGTATTTGGCATGCACACTTTTTTAAAAAGAAATTCTGCGATCATCTGCCATGCTGGGAGTGCAAATACGGAGGTATGCGCCTAACAACTTTCAATAACAAAATTCTACAAAATTACAATCCTACTATGTACATACCCATGTATTTTTATGTATACATCAGTATACTTTAAAGCCCATGAATAAAATGAATGGGAAATAAACAATAAGTTTCAATATATTTTTTATTCAAACCATTCTTTTCACTTCACAGAGATAATCACATTGCAAAACATGTTATGTTTGTATAGTATGTATATAGTAGAGTAATAACTGACCTTATCATTATCACGTATGTACTTCCTCAAGGAATCGTAGTAAAAATGCATTGACTTGTCAACACATGGATTTGCACACAAGCTGTCCTTTCATTAGAGCGAACTTGCATTGGAAGTACTATATATTACATATTTCATGTCCTCAATGCTAATTAAGTTAGCTTAACACTCAGTTACAATATATTATTTGTATGATGCATTGTTCAACAATGAATTAATAAAGCATTTCGAGTACTCATCCCAACAACTATCCGTAGGTATATATATATATCTACTTATTCAGAATTTATATAGGTAATTTTAAACATACGTACTCATGGATACTATATATATATGGTTCATTCACGAGAACAGTAATAACATTTTGCGTATACGCATTATACTGGGGAATTTAATAATACTGATTTAGGTAGTAGTCATTCCTTCAAGGAAAGGAAAACTATGCGAGTTTAAGGATGGCACAATTATTACAACACCATTTATGGATCACATCACATATAGTATGTACGTACACAGGTCTGCTTACTCTTAAGATGGAGGTGTACTATAGGATATTTTAATTATTTGTAACATGACATAGGAATATGGAACAATATCCGTGAAATGACACTATAGCCTCCAAGCGACCTACATCGCTTTCGCTTCACATTCTCACACGTTCACTACACGGACAGGTATACAAATGTAGGGAGGGGGATTACGTACAGCTCTTAAACAAGTAGTGAAGGTTCCTTCCACTCAATCCTTTCACTTTCCTTCACAAAAACAGAGTGAGAGAGCACTCCCTAATTCTTCATTCTTCTCCTTCATCGCCCCGTGACCCTATTGAATCAGTCAGTCAGTAGTTGAGGGAAGGGGAGCACGTACAGAGCTGAGAACCACCCTTTGGGTCACAACGTGTAGTTTACTATATTATCCAGAGAGCCGCGTCACATTTCCTCTGACTGACTAGCTCCTAGTCGAAGTCCCAGTTTGCCAGAATGATAATATCCGAGATTTCAAATGTCACACTGGGGGCTAGGATTAGTGTGGGAACTGGGCGTCTTATGAGCTTCCTGCTTCCTCGTCAACACTGGACTCTCCTCCACGATGGACAGAGCTGCCTTCGACAATGGAATGGGCTTGGGAGCACGAGGACTGGCTTTCAATTTATTTAACAAGTCCGTCGTGGCACTGTCCATCTTTTGAACATCAATGTGTGTGGAGGAGAGACACTTTTTCACGTTCACGTTTGCTTCCGAGCTGCTTCCGTGTAGGAAATTCGTGAGCTTCTCGGGTGGGGAGGAGAGGATGTCGGAGGGCTCTTCGAGCGACGGGGCTTTCCTAAAGGAAGACCTAGATACTTGCGTGTGGGGATTTGGTCCTTGGTCCAAGCTGAATTGACGACGAAGACCCTTGGCCGTAGGCCGTCCGTTCAGCAACTGATGTGCCACCTTCGGGAGAAAAAAATAAAATCCGAGATTGAAAAATGAACCACCGAATAAATGAGAAATGGATAGTAATGCGACTACAAGAAGCTTCTCGGATCACCTCGATCCCCATCACGGGTGGGTGAGGAGGAAATGGGAAAAGTAGTGTCAAGCCCTGATTCACCTGGGCACTGAGAATATAATTGAAATGGCTAGGATTCAATTTCGTAAGTTGACTACCTGTTCCGCTGGCGAGAGAGACCGTAAGCTTTCTCCGCTGAGAATTGCGTAAGTGGGCGCTGGTTTCGGATCTAACCTTTGGCTCGAATTAAGATCTAGGGAATTTGACGGAGTGGTGAGCGGTTTTTTATTTACTTTTGGTACTTCATTCTCATCCCCGGGCATTTTACCCGTCCTCCCAAAAATTATTGCCTTTTCGTCCAACCTACAAAAGATATCATACAAGTTTGGTATTTTAGAATTTGTGAGGTGGAAAACTCAAAATAAATTGTGAATGCTGCTGGTTTGAAAGTTACATTTTAAAAGTGTATGTTTATTTTACCCATGACTTTCCCTGAGTGCGGCAATGACACAAAGACAAATTATTAGTTATTTATTATGTAGTAGCAACTCGTATTATATCAGGATATCGCAACTGTAACTACAAAATATCTTAAGGCTATTGTCGACTTAATTGAAAAATGGCCATAGCCCACCCTGTGTTTGAATTCATTGACTTGGGCCATTTTGCAGTTACAGCAGCTATGTATGTATGTATAAATGACAGTCTTAACTATGATTTATATCTACAGTTACTTGGCAAAATATATATCACAGAAATATTACAAGTTTATTTGTTATTGGTAAATGTCCTGAGAGTAAGGATTATGGTTATGAGAGCAGAAGTGCTGTGAAAATCTTTTAGCGACAGGAATTATACAAATATATGGAAATAAAATTCTAAGCTAAATAAATATTTTCAAATGAGAGGACAAAAACGTGAGGACTTACTCAAGTCCAGGCGGAGTCGGAAGCTCTTTGTCGAAACCTTCTTTGCCAAGTAGCCAATAGGTTGGCATTTGACCTTTACCCTTTATATTGGTCATTCCCCTAAACACAGACACAGAAAAACGCAAATTGAATGAAAAAGCTGAAACAACCCAAACGAAGGGAATGTGCTGAAGTATAAATTGTGAAGCAGTTGGAAAGTGCCTACCTGTACTGTATAACATAGCCGCCAGCACTATCTAGCTTGGCTTTCGTTTCCCCTGAGATATGAATTCGCCATGCGGACCCTAAAATGTATCAAATGCATTTTGTTAAGCCATTGTGAACAGTTCAGCCCAAGAGCTACCGAGCACAGCAAGCACACGAGCAGGTACTTTCATATTTTTGCTCGGTCTACACAGACACGACCAACTGCCGCAAGTCTGGGATTGGTAACACTCAAAGTTCGGGAGAAATAAAGAATGTATCCACAATAAACAGTTAGCGTCTGGAACCATTGTGCTCTCATTGTATTCGCTGTGGAAGATTTGATTTGAAGCGTTTTGAGTTTGAGTCGTCGGCCAATGTATTTGTGAGACAGATGTGAAAGGACGTGCCTTGCTTTTCACGTCTGACTCCCAAGCCACTTCAATCACTTGAGAAAGGTTCAAGTTGCTTCCCCTAATTTCAAATCTAAAGAAGGACATGTAGTCACGTACCTGTTGATTCCATGCGGGACGCCGTATTGACTGTGTCTCCAAATAAACAATATCTTGGCATTGTCAAGCCCACGACGCCGGCACAGCATGAACCTAGAATGCCAATCAGAAATTTAATGGAAATGGTCACAAAAATTACTTTGATGGTTGAGATGGGAAATTGAGGGATGACGTTTTCACTCTGGTTTTGATTGTGGTTCAAGCTCTCAGACTCTTAACCCACTATTTTGCGATTAGCTTTTCGAGTTTGAGGGCTTCAACTAGACATCTGAATTTATGGTTTTAATCTTGAGGAGATATATATGTACATACATACAGCTATACATATTTATCATTATATATTTTTTAAATGTATCCCTACCAGTATGTAAACCGATTCTCAGTCTTAGAGGAGTATATGGTAAATGGCGTATCCAGAATTTTCCACTTTGGTGAAGTAAGTCAAGAGCCATTGTCGCAATTTGATCCGCGTGATCATGTGACCAGAGAGGAGCTCCGCCAACCACCATGTATGCATCCCCAATCGTTTCCACCTAAGTACACAGACCATCCCAACGTAAAATAGAGAGTAGAATTGAAATGGAACTCGGCTCATAGGGAAAGAGGGACTTCATGTATTTTTAGCTTTCAACTCAGAGGATGGTATTTTATCTCCTTCAACTTTGACAATACTCGTAAAGTAAAGGAGGACCATCTCTAACTGACAATCCATAAGCTTTGGGTGTCAGTTACTCGTAGCGAGAAAAGCTTGGATGCACCTATACATCTACATATAAGGAAGTCTCTCTGCATTTTATTGTATTATAGTTTGGCCTACATAGAAACAAACAAGGGGAAAAGAAATGGTCGACCAAGTAAATCTAAGGAGGAAAAAATATAAAATAAATTGTCTTACCTTGTACACATTGTAGTCATTTATAGTAGCATCAAAGCACGTGTAGAGATCGTTGAGTAGGTCAACTACTTCAAAAGGTGTCGAGTAGGCTGAAATTGTTGTAAAACCGACAATGTCCGAAAAGTAAATGGTGACCTCTGAGAATTCCTCGGGGTCTACTGGAAGTCCCAACTTTAGTTTCTCCGCCACCGTGCTAGATTTAAACAGAGGAAGGGAAACCAAAATCTCAACCTGTCTCACTCACAATCACCCATGATCTTACGACCACGTTAAGCAACTACTATCCAGCACAGTCGTGCGTAGGACCTAGACTCAGTGTACAGTCCATGTGAAGGTATATACAACATTTTCCTTGACTATGAGCTTCCTTCGTGATCCAGCTATCCTATCCGTATCATCAGTTCATTTAAAGTACCATTCTACTCCAGGCACTCATCTCCTCCAAAATTGCTAAGATGGTCTCGCCATTAAAGACATTTCCCAGCTCAAATAACCTTTAAAGGACGCTCATAACGGAGTCTAAGAATATACACTTGTAGCCGTCCTTAGTGCTAATGCACTCAGATTACACATGTGCATAGAACTTCTAGTATTGTAAAGATTATAGATACACATACATATACGCTTTCCCCGGCTACAGAGTGAAAGTTGAGTTATTTAAATCTTAAGCGTGTACTACCTTGGTAACATCCGATTAAGGAGCTGCTCAGTCTTTTTCTTTTCCAAATCCAATTGCTCTGTCCGTTCACGTATCAATTCCTCCAAATTATTACTGTATTTCTCCAGCATTTGAAACATTGTATCCACTATGTTTGCTTTCCTGGAAATATGTAACATAGATTCAATGAAGGTCCCGTACACCCATAATACATAGTTAAAACCGTTCTAAGCCTGTAGTATGAATCATGGGAGCTGTGTTTCACTGTTGCTTTTACCAAGGCTAAAGTAACATGTTCTACAATGTTTGCCCGGCTTAAAATACGACCATCATACACATAATAATGTTATGCATTATGCAAACGTAAACATAGTCACCCCACAATTCCTCAGGGCAACACAATTAAGCATCGCGAAGTTACACTTCCTGCCATTTCAATGTATTATATGCAAAGCTATGTAGTGGAAAGTGAAAATTTGTATAGAACTAATATATGTATTACTACCCATAGTTTAAAATTATATTATTGTTTGAAATTACTATTGAAATCTGTAGTTTAGTGAAATAAATATGATTCCGGTCCTATTTCTCCGTTTTTATTTTCATTTTACATGGTTTTCGTGCCTAATATCCTGTTGACTTGGGTCTGACTAAATGGTGTCTGTAGGTCTTTACTGCGTAGGGCAAACGTTTTCACGATAATTACATTCTGACCCATTCTTTAATTTGATGTATCCTAAGCGCAAAGAACCAGGATGAGATCTTTCTGTTCTCCACCGACTACGTTTGTTCTTAGTACGGACAGATAGAGCAGAGTGCAAATAAAGAAGAAAGAAAAAAGAATTTCAAATTACATGGACTTTCAGTGAAGCAAGAAAAGCAAACATGGGCGGCAGGGTTTTAAGGCCACCCATTCTATTTGACAATAGGCTACTGACTGTCTTGAATCCCTGTTTGCACACCGCTCTGTCTCTCTTTCTCTCGTCCTACCTACTACAGCTTGGTACTTCACGGTGGAGAGGGAAGCCTACTTTGCGGACTACCTTCCAACCTCCCAATTGATAAATGTTGGATGGAATTACCAAATAAATGAAATGTATGTAGGTTGGTACTTGGCAATACTTGGTGGAAGAAAATTAAAAATGGTACTAAGGCGATTTACTCTTGTTTTTTTAGTGTGCAATCTAACGATAAGACTAAATGTAAGTCGAAGGAAAAAGAAAATATTGCAACTGTATACAGCTATAGTGGAGGGCAGAAGCAGAGAAACTACAATTAAACTTGAACTTTCTTTGAAAGTCCCAAAGTTTTGTTAGATGTTGGACAAACTCTTTGTTATTAGCTGTTGGGAAGAAAAGATAGGAGCTGTAAGAATGGAGTTGAATGGATGAATGAAGAAAAGTGAATGATCGAACCTCCCGTGATTGAGTGTTTTGAATAGGTCATGGATAACCATAAAATCTGGTCTCATGTCTGGCAATTCCGCCCAGCACTGTCTCATAATATTGATGGCTTCTGGCGGAGCCGCCCCCTTGCTCACAGACGGTCTAATCAGCGGCGGTGGTCGCTTGACTTTCTCCAAAATCTCTGTTTTAAAACAATAACCCAAGGCAGTTTAAAATACAGAAATGTATACACAACATACCCAATCAAAAATTAGCATCATTGTACCATTATTATCACTAGTACTGAGATATCTCTCTCTCTATATATATTCCACATTCAAATTATGGGTCTCCATTCAACGCGGGCCGGATAAATTCCATTAAATTTTATTTTACTCTGGTAATCCATGCTTCGCTACGTACTCTCAGTCGCCCGGTCCTTTCTTCGCATAAATCAACGAGGTAAATCGATTCTACATAGACACGTATATGATCTACGAGTCAAGTGCTAGGTAGGTACTCATGTGTAATTAATGGTGCACTATGTACCTCAGTAGTCTATAACCTATGTACGACTGACGACTGCTTGAAGTAAATTATACTGCTGATAGGGCTTTGGATTTGAGGGAATAGAATTTAAGGGGTACTTTATGTGTGGAGCTGGCGACGTAATTAAACATACTAGTAATTTGTTAAAACGATTTTTGAGCATTAATTAAGCCATAGTCTAGAAAGTCACAAGTAGAGTGCTACGGGAAAGAAAGACGGTCATTACGGAGCAATCGTACTTTCTCTCTTTTCTAGCAACGAGCACAATTTGCACAATGCTTTCTTTACAGCCTGAATAGTTTGCGATTCAATTGCACACTGCATACAAGTAATTCTCATGGAAATTAATATGGGAATTATGGAAAGTACTAATTACACTCTTCACGACTTTACTGATACTTGTCAGGTCAAATTATTCGAAAGAGTGAAAATCAGAATGAAGCCTAACGATAAGTGATTGTACTGTAATGTAGAAGCAAACTTTTAATGTATTTAATAAGTACCACGAACATGTCCGTTTATTGGAAATAAATTAAATTGAAATTCAATCTAGCCAAATGCAAGAGTCCTTGAAAACTGAATTAAAATTCCGTATGAATCTATATATGTATGTATGTTACGTAAGGAAATAATACGACCAGTGAAAATGTGTTTACCTTCCGGAGTTAAGGTGAGCATGCAGTATGGCTCTCCCCTCACTAAAACTTCTTGCATGATGATGGCGAAGCTGTACACATCCCCATATTGTGTCCCCTGATTCCGCATCGTTTCATCTCTCAGTAATTCCGGAGCCGTCCAAAGTAGCTCTGAAAATCGTAATAAATAGTATAACGTTGAGAATCCAAACCAAAATTTATACATTCACTCACCAATACATACCTACATATACGACTAAAGTATTTACTATTTACACTCTTGACTCTTGGTCTGTCGTCCTTCTGTCTCCATGAGCATCATCATTATTCATCATGTACTACTTGCTACTGTTACTGTTACTGTTACAGTTAAAGTTTGGCAAGGTAAATCCGACGATATAAATTGTGGTGAAAATCAAGTTCTAGCGGAGTAAGGGAATACTTGTGCAGTAAAAGCCCAGCTATACTTACCAGGCCAAACTCACACCAGATCCAGAGTCAGAGCTGGAGCAAGATTTAATATCTTCATGAAATTATGGTTAGAGTCAGTCACACGTAAGGGAACTCAATTCCAGTAATTTCTAGTTATCATTCAAATTTAAGTTGAGATAGGAGGAAGATAAAGGAACTGCCTTGGCGATGTACGGCGATCCGAGGCACATGCATAAGTAGGTAGCTACTATGCAAAGATGCCATGCAAGATGACATGGAATGTAGTGTAAAGCTAGTGGACCTATCTTCAAAGCTTGCTACACTTTCCACTTTCAATTATTAGCCAAAATATTATTCATCACTGTCTACAGTCTAGGACGGAGGATGGTGAGGCTAAGGCTACTGCCTGTACATAAGATAGTTTGATGAAATGAAATAAATTAAATTATTTTAATCCTATATGGTAAGGAGTAAGGAGAAGCTATGCCACGCTAACAAAGTAACAGAGTAAGATGTAAGCATTCACTTTGTAGTATTAGGAGGGTACATGTACACAAATCTGCCCTGCCTGCCTGCTTCCCACTATTAACTGAAAGCTAGTAACGAGTAATAACAACTATATGCAGAAGGACAGGGAATTGGTAAATTTTACGAGGATTTTCATGTTCGCAATCATAATTCATTCATTTATACTTTCTACACAACTAGAACTAGCGCATCTACACTTGGGTATACCTCCTTCGTAGTGACTTTCACTGCACTTTCACTCACGACATAATTATATGGACAGACGTTCTACTCGTATACCTAGAGAATAGGTTAAAGATCCGATCACATTACTTGTACGCAAATGGAAACTTATCCTACGATTGGTTGGGGAAAGTTGAAAGACGCCAAAGTTAGAGTTAGCCAAACGATTATGAGTCTATATGATTCATGCTAACGTATAATATAGTGTATTGACAAAAAATAAAAAAGGAAGATAGCCTCAAAACTATTGAGAGCATGTGTACCCTTAGCTGATTTTGCTGGAACGGACAAGCCTTGGGTATGATAGAGGGCTGGAAGTCCATAATCAGTAATCTTGAGAACCCATCGAGCATCGATAACACAATTGAAAGAATTGAGAAAGCCGTGTACTCGGACCAAACTGGAGTGAAGATAGCGCATACCCTGTAAATAGATAAGAGAAAGAAAAAATAGAAAAGAATGTAACAAAAAATGGAGTGGGTGAATTCTAAGAAAAAGTTGAGACTTGTTTCTACGTTTCACGTCGGTTTCGGTTACTTTTACTATTACAGTTTCAGCTTGTACAGACATATGTAGGTATGAACTGTATATAAATATAAATCTATCGTCTGTGAAGAAGCAATGTGAATCAAATCCAGTCCCCGTTTTAAAGAATTTTAACGCAAGTCCAGAGCCCTTTAAATATAATTTTAATACAAGTCCAAAAAACCAGGTAGAACGTTGTAGAAGTTGTAACTTTCACTTAAACTATTTTAGCGCCATAGCAGGAATATATTGAAACGGATGCATACTCTTTTTAGAAAAAATAGAACTGCTATTTAAACTTTTTCTAACCGGTAAAACTGCTTTTTACGCTTTTCCAAAATATTAACTAGTATTTACACTTGTTAAGACCTCCTTGGACTTGTGTCACAGTGCTGATAAGTAGTACTGGAGTTTACCTCCAATGCTTCTTCACCAATGTTGTATAGAAATATCATGTGCACAGCCTTAGAGTCGGGAAAAAGTCTCAAGTGTAACATTTCAGGTTGAAAAAAGAAAGCAAGAGTGAATGGCGGTATGATGGGAAAGAAAGGATAGAAAGGAAGAAGAAAGAAAAATTGAACATAACATGATCTCCTGCCATGTCATGTCCACCCAGACCTCCTGTTGAGCACTACATCCCATCGTACATAGTTTGTATCTCTGAGCCCAGATGAAAGTGAAGCGAAGAGAGTGCGACTGGGCCCACATGTTTTAAATAGACTGGCGGCTCATGAACAGACTCCAATCTCTTCCCGTCTGCTCTACTGACCATCAGGGGCAGAGCAGACTGAGTGTCTGTACAGTGTACAGTGGAGCTCAGTGATGAGAATTCAACCGAAGATGTACCTACACGGACAGACGGAGCGGGGGGAGGAAGACATGCCTTTCACTGTCTTATCAATCATCTCATTACAGTCATTTCCCGAGATCAAGTACTTTCTCCTGATGACTTTCTTCAATACGAATCATTTCAGCGCAAAAAAATCATACACAGAAGCCATGAACATACACTACACACAAAGGAAGGGAACGATAAACAATGATAACGTTGACTTTCCATCGATATTTTTATACTTTTAGACTGTGAAGCCCAAACTTCTGGAAGCCACTTTTCCAATCACGGTCGTAATACCTTTTGGACTCTCCAGTAGTGCAGTCATTTGTCCTTTTCCCTTTTCGTCCATTATAGAACTTTGAATTGGGATAATGAACCACCGCACATGGTGAAAGTCTAAATATTTTAACGATATTTTCTCGAAGAAATTGCCTTCTATGTGGCTAAATATGATTTCATGGATGTCTGTCTCCTTTAAGGTTGTGCATGGATGCGAATCTATACATCCTTTACTTGTTATGTCTACAAGCAGGTCCCAACCTTGCCACATCACCGCTATGATTGGAATTTAAAATTCAGTTATTTATTCATTTCATTGTAAAGCTGATTCAATTCAGTACGGCTTGGAATGAATCTAATTACACTATAGCAAGCAGTTATGCTTATGCATACTGCAAGAGGTATATATATATATTGTACGGCAAAAGCGTAACGTGCTGTACTAGGTAGCCACTTTAGCGTCTTCATTGTATCGTCTGTCTTTCTTGTCCATTGCATGCAACAGTGGTGTCGTACTGTGCATATTGGAGCCATCCGAGGCTGATGAGGGAAAGGATTGTGGTGACTGATAACCAACGCGCAAAGAGAGCACAACTCAATGCTCATAAGCCAAAGTTGTGGGAGTTTTAGAAAATTTTGAATCAATATTTGAATTTATTTATACTAAGTGGAGGGCTACCACTAATAAAAAAGATCCTTCAATTAACAAGTACGTACTTCTCACTCCAATCTACCAACAAAAAAGCTACTCTACTAAAAGCATTTTACACATCTAGATCACTCTACCGTGAACGTGAAGCAGCAAGTGGAACCCGTGTAATGTATGGGTTCTTACTACGGGTGTTAGAGATAGAGCCAGAGGCAAATATCAATAATAAATTTGGTTTACGCAAATACCATCGATTTTTAATAAATTGTATGTAGTTAGAAATGTGCTCAAATTGGTTTTCATTTTGTGTGGTAGTAAATACAATATGAAATATTATAATCACTCCAAATACTATACTTGTGTCATTGTGGGTTTTAAGCATTGTACAAGAGTGGTTCGTAAATGTTAATTATATAATACAGTCAAAACCACAATATTGAAACATGCTAAATGAGGTTAGAAAGAGGCATGGCTTTGAATTTAAATTTAGCATCTATCCTGGTATTCTGGTAATTCTGGGGTTTTGAAGGAAGATATGCGATAATTATTATAACATTTTTAACGTAAGACCTTGTTAATGCGGAGTTTGGATTGAGGAGGACAGTACCTGCTAATATAGGTATGCAAGTACATACATCGGCATTGCGTTGGGAGAAATCAGGAGGCGGCATGATGAACAAATGAACATACAATTGTTACGTAATCAACGCCCAACTATGCATTTTGGTTAAATCGGCAGTAAAATCCAGCGAGCTGACGAGAAGAATTTGATTATTACTGATCCTAATCCAAGGAAAATACCATGGGCATGTAATTCTAGTTAATTATGGTTCCCATCCTCCACGCCTCCACGAAATCCTTCCTGCTCACAGAAAAAGATACGCAGACGACTGACCGACTGAAGACTGGGATGATATTTGAATGGGGAATTTAATGTGAGCTCTTGACTTGTTGATGAGATTTTATCCTGTCTACTGCCTTCCAGGATAATTCCGATTTCGGAATGTGTGCCCCTCAAGGAAATAAGCAGGGAAAACAAGAGCGTATGCTACTTTCCTGTAATTCCACGAACTGAAATGACTTTCCCGTTTGAATTGAACTTGTTCTCCCCTTTATAGCATGTCGCACTCGTTACGATTTAAATACGAATAATTCCACGGAATATTTTAGTTAGACCAAAATAGTAGTAATAGTGAGTTCAACCAGAACATTCCTCTTAGTTTAATACCACTAATTGCTTTTATGAAATTGGTATGAACAGCCTAAGCATAGGAGTAACAGTTCTGTATTTTATTTTTTGTGTGGGTATTTTCTGCGAAAAGAAAGCAGTAGTGAGCAGTGCAATGATTAAGGGACTGCTCAAGGTTAGAAGATTTAGTTAGAATAATTGCAAATACAATAATTGAACTGTTGAATTGACAGGGAAGAGATAGGAATACTGCAAGTCAAAGCAAAAGAAATAAAAAGGGCCTATAGTATACTTTGAAATTAAACTTACCCGGACCAAATCAGTGAGAAGTGAAAGCTTGAAGGCCCAGTCAAGTTTGATATCACTGTGTTTGATGATGTCATGTAGGGAGCCTCGACTACAAAATTCCCAAACCAATGCTGGTCTCGGCTCCGTGAGACATCCCAACATGGCAGCTAGATTCTCATGCCTCAAGCCGTGTAACTAATGATGGTTTACAACAACAAAAAATAACACAAAAAGGATATTGTAGTTCTTTTTTTTCTCTTTCAAAGAAAGATAAACAAAATGTGATCCATCAATTTGAATTCATTCATCCTGACATAAATCAATTCTTTGTTTATAATTTAAAAAAACAGTGACCATTCAACTGAAAGCAACAAAATCTATGTATTCTATGACTGAATAACTGAGCATAGAACAAAACATCCCAAACCACCGTCGCCATCTCCATTACCATCATCAGTCGAATCAGTTTCAAAGGAACTTCTTGTCGCTGAACAATATTTAGAGAAAAAATGCCCACAAAAAATCGAATTATCGAATCCTTGTGGAATTCTCTGGAACATCCTATACCCTATCTATACTATGGAAGGTGGGTAGTGGTAATGGCATTGGAATTTTGGTCTTTTGAGTTACAAATGGAAGGCTCCAGAGCCGTTAGAAGTATCTACTATCTGTAATGTTGTTTTTTCTTTGTGTAGAAGCAAATTTTTTGCGACAAGCTCAGTCGCTCAGTAGTCAGTAGACACAGAAACTTACATTCTCCAGAATGGTCATGGCCTTTATTCGTACGTCGAATGAGGCAGAAGGTATTGCCAGTTTTTTCACATGAACTAAATCCCCCTGTAAAGAACAAGAACGGCAATCATTTTAGTGTATGTTCCATGGAGTCGATTCCAGGGAACCTGAGATTAAACTTTCCTTGTAAAACAGTCATCGTAATATGAAATGTTATGGGCTTTCACAACACAAAGATGTCGAGGAAATGACCCTCATTAAAATTGTTCTTAACTAATACCCTTCAGCCCCACATATTTCTGTCGCATCCTATACGTCCCAACCCATCCTTCCCCTTCCAATTTCACACTCTCCATCCTGACTGATACAGAAATGGCAATGCCTTATATTTTCCCCGTATGTACAGCACCCAGCACTCCAATCCTCCCAAGTGATACAATATCTACTAGCTACTTTTAAAAATTCCACTCTTATCTCTCCCAGCAAACCAACAAAAACAAAATTGCTTAGAATTTCCTTAGCTTTGAGGCTGTTTACATAATGCTAACTGTTACGACACTCCATACATTTATTTACGGTTGTAATTTAAAGAAATCGTATCGTCGACATTGAGTGTAATGTACTATTCTTTATTCCCTCTCCAGCTTAACGGAAGGCCCTTGAAACAAATAACCGTCCCATATCTCAAGTCCGTAGCTGTCACTCTAAAATGGAATGAGGACACAAATTCTCCAAATGGATAATTCCTGATAATGCACAGACTATACAGTGAGCACCGACGACACGGGGAAGGCACGCACTGGGAATCTCGAGTAAGGGGGAGAGACTAGATATGACCAAAATTAAAAGAATGATTTGATGGTGTTTGTACGATTTGTGAACCTATCAAAACTTTACAAAGGTAGCTTCAAATAAGTAGGCGGGTATCTGTCGCAAAGTAATCACTGTGCGTAGGTGTTTAGGAACAAAGCAGTGGAGTGGGTTTCTGAAGAGAAATTGTAATTCGAGGAGGAGAGTGTAGATATAAATATATATCGTCGGCGAGGAAGCATTGTAGGCTACGTCCTGTCCCCATTTAAAGTCTTGTATTTATAAAAAGTGTGAATACACCGTAAATACCAGTTTTACTACTTTTGAAAAGTCTAAACACCAGTTTAAATAGCTGAGTAGTTTTTTTTGGTGAAAAACGTTACTAGTTTTAATACATTTGAAAAGTGCGTAAATACTATTTTTACTACTTTTGGAAAGTGTAAATACCACTTTTACTACTTTTGAAAAGTGTAAATACCAGTTTTACTGTTTTTGAAGTAGCTTCAAAGGGGTAGTCACACTTTGTATAAACGGAGGTAAGTACTAGGACTTGCGTCATAATACTAATAAGCGAGGACTGGACTTAAAACACAGTACTCCTTCACCAACGACATTTTTGTTGTAATTTGTAGTGGTGTGAATGCTTACCTTATATCGCCCCTGATTCTCGGTGAGAATAATAGGTTCGGCTTTAATATTTGCAGAGCTTGGATTCTTCCGCAGAGTCCCAATAGAACCTTTGAGTAAGTCGGGTTTCATCTCGTCATGTCCACGGTGACCCCCGTTGCCGAAAGGAGAGCGAGAATGCTGGATGGGAATTTAATAAAAAGAAAATCAAGGTCTTGGCTCCGTTTTGTCATGTCAAGATAAACCTTGTCAAAGGATTAAAACTCCACTTGACTTCATTCCTAGCCCACTCCAGTAGACACACACACACACAAACATGCATTCTCACGCACCACGCACACACAAAGACATGACACACGCAAATCCTTAAAATAAAGCGGAGCTTCTCGTCGTGACGCTGAGTCAATCGTTATCATTGGACTAGACCCTATAGCCCAGCATTAAAATTCCTCAATGATTCCAAGGCACGGCAGTGACAGCGTTTAAAGGCGACAGTTCTGACGTTGAGACTGACCCTGTGTCGGTAGTACACACACAGGCTTATATAAGGTGATAAAGGGAGATGCGGATAGAGACGCAGTGAGATGGAAGACTAACCTTTTTATTATTAGTGTTGGTGGTTTCATTGGTTGTGAGTCCTGGACCAAAAATGACATCATTAGACGACAAAATGATCTTATACGGCCCCTGAGTACGGTGACGCCGAGAAAACTTTCTCCGACCCGTCGACCCTCCATACAAAAAAGTTTGAACATAGCCCCTGTAATATTCAATTCAGAAAAAGACATTCCAAGGATAATTTAGTAGGGAGAGAGGCAGTAGTACGAGTCGGAGCAACTACCTACTCTATTGTGTTCCTTTCTGGACGGTTACGTTACGGGCAGAGCATTCCATCTTGGACCGTTATCACCCAGAATGAATCATAGATTTATTTTTTATAATCAAATGCTTACCTTGCATAAAATGTAATCGCCGCCACTGAGCTCACAATTACTGTCGAGACAATCACCACAATAAAGACTTGGATCCAGGGGAAGATGTAGTCATTGTCGATTTCTAAAGGAGAAACCAAAATTATTACACTGATTTAGAAGGCCAGTACATACTACGTAAGTACCTACATGTATCCAAAGCCTTATCCCTTGAATTCTGTTCTCCGTACTATGTAATTACACTTGTGACGAGGAGGGAAAGAGAGAAAGTGGTTCGCACATTCACTCACGTCCATTTTCCCCACTTATTACTAGTTGGACTCTCCTCACTGACTAGTGAGCAAAGGGGTATGCGATATATATATATATATATATATATATATATATATATATATATAAAATAA
>JAQFZC010000985.1:0-36337 GCA_034695205.1 Dicyrtoma fusca | reverse complement strand
TAGTGAATGTGTTTGAAAATGTTAATTTTCTGTTTTGACCTTTGTGATAGTGTTAATTACTAGTATTGAATGTTTTTTAAAATGTTAATTTTCTGTTTGGACCTTTTTGAAAGCGTTAATTACTAGTATTAAATGTTTTTGAAAATGTTAATTTCCTGTTTGGACGTTTTTGAAAGTGTTAATTACTGGTATTGAATGTTTTTAAAATGTTAATTTTCTGTTTGGACCTTTTTGAAAGTGTTAATTACTAGTATAGAATGTTTTTTAAAATGTTAATTTTCTGTTTGGACCTTTTGGAAAGTGTTAATTACTAGTATTGAATGTTTTTGAAAATTTTAATGTCCTGTTTTGACCTTTGTGAAAGGGTTAATTTCCTGTTTTTGCAGTGCTGAAATCCTTAATTTATAGAGAAATCACACTTTTCTATCGCAATATTTCCATGGTTTCCCAGTTCCGAATAAGTTGTTTAACTTATTCGCAAGCATACTACTTTCCAATTTATTTTCCTATATCACGTTTGCAAAACTCACTTAAAACTAGCACGTAATATTTGCAAAGCCCCTTTGAACTTTCACTCCATTTTAACTGCAATACTGTATCTACTATTCTATATACCTATAGTTAATATATGTAGTAGTTGACACCTGATACATGTCTCAGCCAAGCAGATGGCAAGATACTTTCTCCTTCACTTTCTCTTTCACACCTACATGTCTCCTTGTAGCACAAAGGTACTTATTGCTTTTGCTATTTTTATGTGTTGATATACCAGATACACCTAGACAGTCAGTAGAGAGACAGACAGTCAATATTTTAGACGGCCTAGAATGTAATGGAACCTCAACTTGAAATAAAGAGGATTCTTCTCTTTTATACCTACGTGTGTGTGTGAGAGAGACAGAGATGGGAAAACGACTTGTGAAGATCCTTTGTAACGCCAACGACGTCCTTCTAAATCTACAATCTGCACCCAACGACACACGACAAAAAAACTCAAAGTGCAGCAAGCTCCAGCCCCACGAAATAGGCTAGGCTATACCTATAGCTATGCTATGGCAGGAAAGGAAAATGCAATAACGCTGCCAGGCATCTTCCGTTATTTCAGTTAACATTTAAGATGCTACAGTCATAAATAACACGAGGATGCAAGTGAAAGTAAACTTGTATACATAGTAGATACATACTTATAGCAATATAAGAAAATAGAAAGCTGCTGCAAGAAATAAAATCTTTTCAAAATTTAATATACTTGTACAGTACAGTACAGTGTGGCTTAAATTATTTATTTTAATAAGTAAAAACTGGATTCTAATTTATAGTGTGTTCATGTAACAACTGATTCATTTGTTCTTACACGTAACTGTGGTTTCCAGACCACAGATTTAGTAGAATGTTTAGTTTAATTTCCCCGTGACGATAGCTATATATACAGTACCTGGTTCAAAGAATGTACTGAATTTCAATTGCCAGCAAGTTTTTTATCCGTATTAGCCAATTGGTTTGTACAGTTACATGTGTGCAGAACAATCATTGGTTTCATTGTATGCTTTCTTTCACTTTCACTTCTCGTCCGATTGCTGCACTTGTCCAAGTGTCCAAGTCAGTTTCACCAGTCGAATCACAACCTTTGGGACTGAATTGCATTTGCAATGGCATTACAAAGTAAGGGTAGCAACGAATTTAGAATTTCTTGGAATTCCAGAGAAAATACATATAGGCTAAAGGTTAGATGGTTCAGCCATGTCACGTCCACAGCCTTTCTTTGCCTTGTGCGTGTTTACATGTATCTGTATGCTATGTATGCACATGCATCCCGTATATTTATTTTTTAAGGCCAATTATCCTTCTGGAAAGTCTACAAATTTTTCTCAGAACAATCATATATGCTGTCTACTGTAATAGCAAATCGTAATTCCAAGGATTTATTATATCCACTTTGCTTTTAAAGTGTCTAAAGAAATAAGTTCTTAAACTTAGGCAATGGTATTTGTACGTAAGTTTATTTAATCTACTACTACGTGGATTATCTGTACGACGTAGTTTTTCTAAATATTTAGTAGGGCACTTTGCCCCTTCATATGGGAATTTGTGAGCCGTTTTAAAGTAGGTACCCGATTTTATAAAGAAGCTTGTGCTTGGCAACCTAGTTGAAGCTACCATATAGGTAAGTGTACCATGTAATATTTGCTTAGATTTTCTTAGTAATTATAATGAGCTTCAGTATCAAAAGTGAAAGCACTTTCACCGTTTACTGTCTCCTGATTACATTTTATGTATGTGACATTTATTTGGTACATTCTTTCTTTTCTTGTCTTTGAAGGTATTTTTCTTGGGAATTTTGAGTCTTATAATCAGCGGATGCACATGCTCACGAAATACATGGGTGGGTCGGTACATAGGTAGTTTGGTTGGGAAATCATGTTCGTGTTTCCTCATCGTAGCAGTATCAGCTTTTACGTGACGATCCCCTCATCACAGAGATTTATAAATTAGTTTAGCGGAAAAGTGAAAGTGAAATGATGATGAAGACCAACGCAGTTGCTAATAGCGACTGACCTCACGGCAAAAAATATAAAAATAGTCCGCACGGCACGAAATGTGGATCTTTCATCTCACTCGTTTGTCCAATAATAAGTTACGCTTAGCTTTGACACACAACGAAAGTTGATTACACTTCGTCGAAATAAACTTGTTGTATGTACCTACTTTATTAATTGTCTCTACGCACTAGACAGAAATAAAAAATGGAAATGAAAAATAACAAAGGACGGGGCGAGAACGTGAGGGGGTGTTGCTTCGTCAGGATTCAGGATTGCATCAGCCATGATAACAAAAGTAAACATTACTTAGTAATTACTACGTACACCATCGGTACACGAAAACAGAGTGCAGCTACAAAAAAAAGTACATAGTTGATCGAAGGGGAAAAAAATCAAAGAGTGTATTTTGGGCTTCTTTTTTTGATCCCCGTTATTAAGACTGTACATACATACATATGGCTGTATTCTATTAATAAATTAAGTATCAAAATTCATTTTGTTTTTGTAGCCAATTTGTTTTCTATTTATTTATCATCAGTACAGCTCCATACCGGGTACAGATACATTGTCAATGTATTAACCTTTTTGAAACGGTATTATTTCTAGTTTTACGCCTTTTTAAGTGTTAATTTCTTGGTTTGACGTTTTTGGAAGTGTTAATTTCTTGTTTTGTATCTTTTTGAAAGTGTTCATTTCTTGTTTTGCATCTTTTTGAAAGTGTTCATTTCTAGTTGTAACCTCTTTGAAAGTCTTAATTTCTGATTTTGACTGCTTTTGAAAATGTTATTTCTAGTTTTGACCGTTTTGAGAAAGTCAATTTCAAGAAAAAGGAATTTTTCTAAGGCATTTTTTCCATGGTTTCCCAGTTGGGAATAGGTTAACGATAGATACGTAGTTACATAATGTGGTAGTTATATTGTTTCCTAGTCTGTATAATCTGTAAGTTAGTATTCTAATCTTGATTTTAGTTTCAAATTACAAATCGTGCTTCCGTTACAAATTAAATCTTTCCCACTTTTGTATGTACTTCCCTCATTTGCGCTGATGCTGGTCTCATTTAGAGAGGAAGTGGACGGGGGCTGATGCATGTACACACTTATCAACCGAAGATGAGTAGACACGAGGCATGATTACCGACTGAAATCGGTGAATTTGATCTCTTATCGTACTTCTACATATGCTCTCCTTTACACTGCGTATTGGTTCCAGAAATTGGATACAAGAGAAAGTTGCGATTAGTAGTTACCTATAATGGTTAGCAAACGAAACAATAAAAAAGAAAGGCATCCTAATTTGCAAACGTAGTTCATTCATTATTCCTATTCTGTGTCTGGAACCATAATTTATTTATCAAAGCGCCTCATCTAACTCCCTTGTTTCCTATGCATATTTATAAATGTAACCTGTGACGCATAACAAAGCATTTGATGGGAGTAGCAATTGCATTTAATTGTCAGTACATACTTTCCTATTTAAATGTCATTTTGTATGTATTTAGATAGATAGTACAGATACGCGTCGCATCGTTCACATTGCAACTAAGTATGTTCATAGGTGAAAGTACTACGGTGCCTCCAAGGGGCTACTTCTTGTAATAAAACGAAAAAATAAAAGTGAACCTACACACTTGGCTGAAACATTGCCTTTTTTGAATTATTCATTAGCTATACATTCAGAGCTGGATAAAATGCAATTTGTATAAAACCCACGCCTTCGTGATCGATCAGTTTTACTCTCAGCTGATGAGATGACGAGGACGTCAATGGGATGTCGATTGTACAAAAGATCCCAAAAAATAGTCTTTCCTTCCTAATTCTCAGTTCGTTTTTTCAACAACCATATCGTTGAGCCATCCTTGCTCTAATTTAGTTTTACAAATTGCAACGCTCAGACCAGAATCGATGTGGCTGGATCAAAATTGGAGGATTGGAAGTGGTAGAGAAGTACGCATTAGAAATGAGTAATGAACGAAAAGAAAGTTGAAGGGAAGGAAACTAAAAGGAAGAAAGAAGATGAAGACAAAGAAATTCTAAAAAAAGACACTGAACAGACTATAGGGCGTGTAATATTATATATTTAAAAACTATGGAACACTGTAAAAATTATATATGTAGGAGAACTGAAGAACCAAAATTGTAATTCTCCAAATGCATTTTCTTTTGAGCAGGTGCAAATCGTACGATTTACGATTTATGTTCCTATTCTTTAAAAGAAGTATTTTTTACGGTTTTTTGTAGATTCAAAATGTACATGCAAAGATTTAAAATAGTTATTCCTTTCGCCTTAAAATAGATAGAAATGCCATTTTGCTTCTTCATGATTCATGTACGCGCAGATTCTACCACTTATCATCCCAGAATAATGAATCCACCACCAATCCACTAAAGATATTCAGTTCCGAAAGAAAGGGAAAACGAAATTTCTTTTCTTTACGAGATCATCAGCACAAAAATCCGAAGATAACATTGGAGAAAGTAAAATTGGATGGAGAAAAGACCACCGGATTCAACGAAATCAGCCGCTACTCAAGCAATATCATTTCTGCCTTCAGCTTGGGGAAAATTTGGCAAACATTGATCTTGAAAAATTGTATCAATGAAACTGATAAGTTTCAGGCTCTACTTACACAGGAAACCTTTATCGACTCAGAGTAAAGGCTTCAGGGAAAGAAAGGATCATATTATTGTAAGTGGGGGAGGAATATTGTTTCCTAATTTTTCATGGATTTTTGTGAAAACAACGAAGTGCATAGATGTAACTGACAAGTTACAAAATACATAATGGGATAGCCTGAATAAAACACGTGCATTTCGCAAAAGTCAACTTACGTGGGAAGAATGATTTTTTCATGTAAACCTTAATATTAGATTAATAAAACGAAAACTGTATAGCGTTCTAAACCTGCCAGAATTTGCAAGAACAAATATTTTTTAATGTAAAAATAGAGAATAAAGTGCAGTAATCCTTTGCTACAATTTTCACTTCACTATTCGAACCCTGTGATAGGGACGACTATTGCGATGGAAGGAAAGGCGAGAGTGAAAGTAGGTAGTAAAGTAGGTTAACATCTCCACTCCAACTCCACCACCATCGATCATCAGTAAATGTATCCACATTTTGCCCAGAGTCGACGTCCACATAAAAGTAGCTCAGCTGAGTCTCGGAAGGCACAGGTGGTGTGTGGCGTAAGTTCCTGTTGTACGTATACATGTATTATAAATGATAATCTTGGCAATGTGAAGAGACTTGTGAATCTTCCTGTCCTACATTTCGGAATTCTCTCTCTCAAATTTACCCGTGACTCTGTACAGTCTCTGTAAAGTCTCTATAATGAGTGGATCAGTATGCCGTACCGTAGCATATGTCAGCTAAAACATTTATATGCAAGTACTTGATCGTCATTTCATGAAATTTTAAAAAGTGATTCAATAATTTCTATGAGACTTGTGCACTTAATGCTTCCAGCAATGCTTGGGTTGTATAATTAATAAAGTTGAGGATACAATTTTGTCAATTTATTCAACGCAATTCAATTCCAGAGCCAGATGTCAGACGAAATACTATATCTATAGACATACAGCAATATAGTCCGACACAATAATAATACAGATTTTATATTATAGGCCACTCAATCTGAAATAATTTATAACAGTTGAAGATTCCTTCCTATCCTTATTTAAAATCAATGTCACATCCCACGAGCCATCATTACATTACATGGTTTCCGCGGAAAAGTTTGAATCTTTAAATTCGACTTAAAGTTGTTTCTCAAGGAATTGAAAATTCTCTGAAATTATAACCTTCCTACTTGTTACAATTATTGAAGTACAAAAAGTTTAACAACAATATACTCCGAAAATCAGGATTCACTACATAGGTCAGAGGTCAAAACTGTTACAAAATTGTGAGTAAATTACAGCTTAACGTAATGATAATGAAGGAAATTAACGCTGTCAATTTTGTTTGTCGTCTAATTGATTTCACCCCACAGAATTCCCAATGCACGAAAACTATAAACCTCGATAGATGTTAGGATGGTGGCCATCGATGGGCAAGAGATAATTAGGGCGTATTCTCAGGTCGTTGTCGATCTTAGAAATGCTTGGAGCGAAATCAATCTGTTCATAGTAAACAAAACTTGACACAAACTCGTGTAACTCGCCAAAACTTAATTAAACCAAGTAATAACCAGACTAACTAATCCAAGCACGGATTGGCATGTAAGATCGGTCCAATTTTGGAATGCAACAACCAATTCACACTGATCAATAATTGCACTCCCTGTCCTCATTTTTGTAGCTAAAACTATAATGTAATATAAGTTTACTATATATGTACGCAATTTCACTATACATAATATATACCATAAGGTTACGCAATATATTTTCTATTGTTTTTACCAATGTTTTTATACATAACTATAGTGTTCTACATATCTGTATCTATATAACTACTATGGTGTGTCCGGATATGGATCGATGGATTCATTTTACATTTACAACTTTATGTACAAGATATAATGTGTTTTGCATAAACGATGGATTTTTGAAAATTTCTGGAATTTTACAATTTGCCAGGAATGCTTGGGTCGTTAAAGTTAAAGGATTTTAGGATCAATCGTGTAATTATATACTATGTTTAAACGAAAACTACAGTCCGGCTACAGCTACGCTAACACATTGATAAAAGATGTCGTATGTACTTACATACCCACAAAGTATATCTATAATCTGAACTATATAGAAGTACTACCAAATTGCGCATCTTCTACTTTAACACACCTAAATTAATCCACCAACTCCGATTGAAAGGTTGTAAATGATTTAAATTGTAGATAGTTGTACTAATTACATACTTAAAAAGGATTCACACACGTTTCCTTAACGTTTTAATCATCTCCTATGCAATTTACATTTACTAATTTAACTTAAACAATGAAAGTACACCCAACATACAATAAAATCAAGATCACAGCCATACTAAACAACACTAAGTTACATATATTTAATTTATAAAGTGCTTTCTCTCACTTTCACTTCGATTAGTTATTTTTCAAAATATCCCTTTTTTGGTTTATTAAATAATTAAAACTAAAATTGGATTTTCAAAATTCAATAAATATTTTAAATTCATGTACACAAAAATAGAGTACCAATGTAGTAAGTATTCCATTGATTCTGTTTATGCTAAACTAAATAAATCAGTCATTATGATTCATATCTGTATTTAAGGTAACATTTTCGAAGCTTATAAACAACCAGACGGAAAATACACAATACTAATATGTAGTACATCCAGATAATATTTTCTTTAAATAATTGATCATTTTCTAAAGTTAAAATGCACAGTATTTCCATATATGTACTTATACATTATACTAGCTTTTACTTTTTTCGGGCTATTGTTTGAATGCTTACAACTATTTATGCGGACCACACATAGAATTGTTTGTATACTTGCCATGTTCCTATATGTTTAAAATTTTGCTAATAATTGCCTAATTAATTAACAGACATTTACATGGCATAGCCTTTGCACACAAACTTTCACTGCGTATCTGCATAAATGTAGATTCCCTTTCATTCAAAACGTACATAACTCTCTCCCCATGAATAATTAAATACTTTATAGAAGCCTGACGCAAACACTGAAATACATTCATTATTCATTACCAAATTGCGCACGTAGGTCCTAACTGAAAAACACAGTACTTACATTACAGTATAGGCAAGGTATGTAGTAGTAGTGTAGATATGCTTTTTAAGATATGTAGAAGATACATAAGCCTACTTTAATTTCAGACAAGGAAAATAATAGTATCAAAATTTACACTGGACAGATTGCCAAGGACGAAGGGTATCATATTTGATTTTAAAAGCTTACATTTAATTTTGACTAAGTAGAAACATGCAAGAGGGAAACGTATACACCTTATAGATAGGTATACTATATACATATATTATATATGTATACCTACGTTGATATTGACATGATATGGTTTGGTAATGGAATTGGTACGGCAATTTCGGTAAACACAAGTTTCAATTTTAAATGGATTGATGTGACAGTAGCAATGACAATAACAGTGCATCAAAAACCACTTGCTATGCATACCTATAGCTATGCCTGTAGGTATCTATAGTGATATGTATGTATAGTATTATACAATTGTCCAGTACGCTTCCCAAATGTATTTGTAATTATATATTACATAAAATACATAGTTCTGGGAGATAAGAGACTTAAACCACGGGATTTCGGTATTATTTTCAAATCATTTCCCATTTATATATTCCATTAACTTTCTCTTTGACTTTACTCAAAACTTACAAATGCGTGTACAATCTCCAACATTCCCCTCGTGATTCATAGTCTTGACTCTATTTCTCTTGTATATATTTGTTGGTAAAGTCTAGTTTATCTTTCTTTCATCTTGTATCCCTATTTGTGAAATGATCTGTTTTTGTTTATCTTTCCACTCAGGATTTCCATCTACCATCTTCTTTTTCTACAAACTTTAATCTTGGTTGGGTCTCTTCCTCATTACTGATAAGACCCAGTCCCTGCAGTGCACTGCTACAAAAGCAATGCACTCTCCAACAGCAAACACTACTTACTTCTGTATGTACTTATAAGCGACCATGAACCCTCAAATAACTACCTACATAAATATTTTCTCAGAATTCCAAGTCTCAACTTCCAATTATTCCAACTCGAATATTCTTAAATCCGTAAATTCGTTCCAACCAAACCAAAGGCAGAACCTTTACTACGTACTTTGCAGGTGCATATACTTGTTTGGTTGTAGCCAAACTTTGTATGCACGTGTACCTCCAACGTAATTACATAAGAAAAAGAAAGTCAGGGAGAAAGTAAATAAAAACCTGGAACCTTAGCACCTGCAGCGCAAGGACCATTTTTTCTTATTCGATATTTTTTCTTGGCCCTTCCACCTACGTAGTATACTGTACCTCAGCTAATAAACTAGCCATGAAATTCCATAGGCTATACATAAATGCAACCCATATATATAACGTGGAAAGTTTCAGGTGTCTTTAGTACACAAAAAACCAACCCACCTTAGGTTTCTAAAGTGTCTCCTAAAATTGCACAAAATAAATAAAGTTTTTGTGTACCAAAAATGTATGTAACTAGAAACTTGGTAGCTTTCCTTTCCTTTCCTTTCCTTTTCCGATTTTTTTAGAGCTATTTTGTTTTTACTTTCTTTATTGAGTGAAGCATGAAGTACGGTCATATGTCAAGTAAGTTGGAGGAGAACTCGAAATATTATGTTTTTTGGACACATGTACCTTCGCAAGCCGTTACGTTGCACTCCTCGCTCTTTCGTAATTTAAACTAACAATGGCAGCAGCCAACAACGTGATCAGTTTTCAAGGGAAATGAACCAAAAAACAAAATGTGTTGTAAAAAGTACAGAAATAAAGAAGAAAGTGTACACAAAAAATGTCGAAATTGGAAAAAAAAGGGAAGCATGTAGCTTATCCGTGTTTTTAGGAAAGCTGCAACTTTCTCTTTCCGAATCTCGACAGAAGTACCTGTGAACCATACATAGTGCCATGTAGCAATACTACTTGTAGGCAATCAGGCAATCTATTTAGGTCCTCACAATAGGATTTTCTGGTCAGGTGTTTTCTTCTTCTTTTTTTCTCTATATAGTGTCCAAGTTCAAGAAGTGATGTATACATACAAACTTTGCTATATAGATATAGTCTGTCTGAGCTGTCCAGTAGTTTCAGTGCAAATAGTACTAATACAATCATGTACTTTGTTCTTATTCCATGAGGACAGGGGACACAATAAAAGATACACTGGCAACCAAAGTACATATTGACAAATAATCAATTCTAGCCACTTCCCTTCCCAAGTACGCCGGTTTTCGTACAGTTTTCTCCAGAAAATACAATTTGAGGACCGCAAATGAGAAAACTTTAATTTTTATTGATGGCAAGACTTGTTGTAATGCTACGAGGCAGAAGAGTCTCTAGACAGTCAACCCAATCAAATAAAGTTGAAATTGTTGATAACTGAGCCAATTAACTTGAGAGTTTAATGCCAAGGCCATCTTTCCCCTATCTGCTATATTTTCATTTAAGGATTGCGTGACCATTAAGATTATCCGAGATTTTCAAAGGCTGGTGCACTGTCACTGTCATTGCCATTACCACAGGATCAAATGTACCTTTTTACATTCAGTTTGACGAGTAATACCTAATTAATCATTATAATATCGATATGTAGATTTTGATTGGAATTTCCTTACCTCATATTAGTCACAAAAACACACTGATTCCTACAAATTGTAATTTTATTGATTAGGCAAACTAACCCTAACACTAATACTACAGACAAAGCTAAGCCATTTTGACTATTAAATAATAGGTAATTTAGTAAAAACTAAATTCAAGAAATAAACACTACAGGAATTGACACTGAACAACAATGGACAATTTTTGAAGGATATGCATCGTATTTTTGTATCGTAATCGTTATCGTAAGTCTACACACAATAATAATCAATTGATATTTTTATAGATTCGATAAAAGTGTTTTTTTCTACATGTTGATATGCTTCCTGTGTTCCATTTGGTTTTTTTTTGTTAATAATTGTAAATTTTAAATTTGATAGACGTCTAATACAGTACAGATAATGACAATCATATTTTTTAAATTGTACAATCATTAATTTGTATAGTAACACTCAAATTAGCTTACTCTATAGCTTATATGTATAGGAAGGGCGGTCATCTTGATTATGATTTCATTCTGATATGATTCGTTCGATTGTGATTTGTTACTACAATTATGTATAATTTTGATTGAATAAAGCATTTTCTGTTTCGATTTGATGCAATTTTTAAATAATACCTATAAAGCCTATAGAAAATAACAGTATTTAGTTACACCCACCCACAGCGCAATCACAACCACTAGACAGTCAAAGGTGTCACACAAATTAAGGTGTTTAATTACAACAATTATATAGTGATATACAGGTAGGTCTATATACTAGCTACAGATATATGATATAGATTGGATATGCTATTTCTTGATTTAATTAGATTTTTTGAATTCGATAGATTGTAACCATGCAAACTACTATAGTTAGGTGCCTTACGATTACGACGGACACAACACGTGGGGCATACATATATATTTTCTTATAATTATGATTGCCTATACCTATAAATGTTCTCTCTCTATATATATCTCTATATAGCTATCCATCTCCATGTCATTTTGCTTGTACCTCTTTAATCATTATATATATTAAATAATTCTAGTAGTAATTACTTCAGCGTGTAGTTTATTTTCCCTTTGCTCAGTATAGTAGAATGCAACATTTATCTAAAGAGAAAAAAAAATAAAATTACTGTAAAATTTCAGAAATTTTCTTTCTGCAAATTCTGCTGTTGTGTTACAGATGTCAATTTTGAATTTACATAAAATCCCACTTTCTTTCTGTAGGTATAGTGTTGTCTATATACTATAATGTTTACGTACCTACAGTCTACAAGTTTAAATCTACCAGTAATATTGTATGTTTATACCTATTTTAGAATAATAACGTTGAACTACCTGAGTCATGGTTCATAACTGACATGACGTTCCTGAACTATACGAATGTACCTACATACACGAGGGGAAGTTTTAAAAAATGTTTGGACAATCATCTAGAAATTGTGTGGGACATTAATTATAATTCATTTGAGGTTGCTTTTCTCTTGGCATTCATATAGCAAAAGGTTAAAAGTTACATAATACACAATAATTTAAGTACCTAGGTGATTAATTAAATATATTTCATACGAAACAGACACGAAAAACAAAGTCAATGAAACATGGATAGAGTTTCACATTAATTAGGTAGCTAGTTGGATCAAAGTTACGACTTTCCAAAGAAAGCAAAGAAAGTAATCCGTTAATTAATTCACTAATTACTGATTGTAGTCGTAATTAGAGTCACGATTTGATTCCAGCCACAAACTCAAATCTTGCTTTCTTTTTTCTTCTTCGTTTTCTTTTGAATTCAGGTTAGTTTTTTTAACCATTATTAACAAAAAGTGAATTAAAAAACATGTAGTTTACTTCTAACTAGAGGTGATAGGTCCAACGATGAGGGTTACACTATAACGTGGGGAAAATTACTGGCAAGGGAAGGACGCTACACGCACGCTCAAAGAAAATCTTGCATGTGTACTGATTTAAATGATTTTGCTTTCCGATTTAGTGACACAAAATCAAGAAGGATTTTTTAAAACCAAAGGAAAAATGAGGGATTGATAGATGTGATTTTTTGATTTTTTTGCTGTTTTGTGTGTGTGTTTGTTTGGGAAAAAAAGCAAGTTTTTAATCCAAGAAGCCCGTGTTGACTAATCTTTCAAGAAAGAATCTGACATCACCAATTTCCGAGTCTTTAATTCCCAATGATTTCAACATGCCAATGTCACCATTCTCAACTGCCACAAAAACTGACCGTAGATGATCCAAATCTGTTCTCAGGAGATGAAGTGCTGCTCCAAAATCTTCGATGGTTTGGGATTCTGGAAACAAAGAAAGAAGCAAAAAATTACGTCATATTATAATTTTTTTCCTCTCTTTTAAGTCTTGTTCTATGACTTAATATATGACCGAGCCCAAAGTGTCAAGAGCCTATCCTTGAACCTCGCACCGTGCCATCTAAGATGACTGTAATTTTCCTACAAGTAAAAGTACCAACTTTCACCTCTGAACCAAGCTTCTTTTTAGTGGGGACTGCCTGACTGACTGGCTGTAGTGGGAAAGTTGGAAGTTGTTGTAAGTTTTGTAAGTCATGGAAATCATGAGCCCATGTTCTGCCTGCCGTATAAAAACTTTTACACTTGCTATGTTGATGTAAGCATAAAATTGAGACGATCAATCGCGAGGCTGTCTCTCTAGGTGCATGTAGAACACGAGGTGAAATGTCAGGAGACGTAAAATGTAGAAAGTAATTTTCAAACTCTCCCTTTGATCTCAAATTGACTCACATTTTATTTTACTACACTTCAAAAACTTGAGTAGACATAGACACACACTTAGACAAACACGCCGTGCCAAGCTAATGCCAATGCCAAAGCCAATGGCTATGCAATTCACTGATTTTCTTGTCAAATGTTTGAATATGAACACGAACAGGAATAAGGAATGGGAATGGGAAAGGAAATATTTGCTCAAATATAAAACTTTTACACTTTCCAAGTGCAGGGGCTCACTTTCTCCAAGAACTTTACATTATTCAAATACGAGTAGAGGCGGCATTAAGAATAGCAGAAAAAACATAGAGCATTTTGCACTTTCACAAATGTATTCGTAATAATTGGACCTTTCACTGTAGTACTTTCACTCTATAACCCACACCTTATAACTTTATGATAAAGTCGCAGTGCAAATGAGACTGCGTTTTTACTTTTTATTCAGAATTTTTTTTATGTTGTACATATAAATGTAATGGCTGGCAACCTGCCAATTAAATTCAGTCCAACTTGAATTTTAGTGGTCGTACCTACTTGGAATCAAACACCACTTGAATCCCTTTTATCAATCTCCCAATATGCTGGAATTATGCCAACAAAAAAGGTGATGAACCATAAAAAGAGAAAATACGAAAATACAGATTCATATGAAGTACCTCTACATATATATGTATATATATATATGGAGCCCACAAAACTTTCACCTTTCCACTTCACTGCACTGCACAGGAGAAAGTCATTGAGATTGAAACGGAAAAAAAATTTGCATCATTAAAATGCACCGTAAAATCTGCATATTTCCACACATAAAGAAGCTATACTCCCAATGAGCCCAAAGCAATTCAACATTTAACGACATTCATTACAGGAGATGCATACGGATAATGCTATACTGCACATGATATATTTTAGTACAATTTTATGACGTACTTGAAATCACGTAAAACTTTTAAGAGCGATGTCGAAAATGATCTTGAACCCTATAGTCTCAAAGTTCAGTTCAGACTCATAATTAAAATTACCATACGTGTGGCTCTAATGAGTCTAATGGTTGACCTCATTTATGAATTTATGATTCTATTTCTTAGGCAACTACTAAACTTGGGCTTTTAACGTAAAAAAAGGCTTAGTAGGCCTTCATTATAGACTTTTTACGAAAACTAAAGAATTTCTTTATTTTTTAAAATTAATGAAAGGAAATCTCATGCTTCTTTTTTTAAACCTTTAACATTTTTATTTATTAGATAACGTAGGTGATTTATTTATTTAGGTATGTTCAAAAATATGTATTTTAAAAACGTTATTTACGACTATTAAAAAGAAGATTTTGAAAAGAATTTTAACAGTTATTTTGACTTAATGCAAGTATTTCAGTTAAAAAATATCGCCTACTATGTAAGTCTTGTGCTAAAATCTGAACATAAAATTGCACAAAGTTTGAAATATATGAATTTTGAATTCTTTTTTTTGCTTTATATGACGCTATTTTTGTAATTTGCAATGCATATATGGTTTGACAATAGTTTGAATAATTTAACGTGGCAATTTTGGGTAATGGTGAGAGTTTGGAGAATGTATGTAAATGACGCGTTTGCAATGTGTGCCATGTTAAATAGCTCATTCGCCGTTCACTACTGTTTCCATTTCAACTTGGATTTCAATTTTATAATTAAATCATCGCCACCACTGCCCACCAGGACGTATGCATTGCCTAATACGTTTAGACTCCGCGTTTACATAATGGAACAAAATAATTAGCTCTGCAAATAATGCAACAAGAGGAGAAAGGTAAATTGAAAGTGAAAGGGATGGATTGCGAAATTAATAAACATACATATACCACCTACATATTGTGTGTGTGTGAATGAAAATTAGAATGAAATTCATACACAATGGTCCGTTTTTGACGTTTTGTTACCCAAGAAGCAAACTGACTGTTATTAGAATACAACAGGCAAAACATCCTATGTGAATTCAACACTTTTCTATCACAAAATCACGTTTAGAAACTTTTCCAAAACTTAGAAATGGTTATTTGCTCATTTTTAGATGCTTTAACCTTTTCTAAACGGTAATACCTACATTTAGTTTTGAACGTTTTTTAAACGGCAATATTTGGTTTTTTGACCTTTTGAAAGTGTTATTTACTCGTTCTGATAGTTTTGAAAAAGTGTTATTTCCTTGTTTTGACCTTTTTGAAAAAGTGTTATTGACTTGTTTTGACCCTTTTGAAAAAGTGTTATTCACTAGTTCTGACCCTTTTGAAAAAGTGTTATTTACTTGTTTTGACCCTTTTGAAAAAGTGTTATTTACTTGAGTGTAAAGCAAGCTTAGAATCTGTCTAGAAAATTGTTTTTGCCTTTAGTAAAATGTAAATTTTGTAACTAACAGTCTTTTTGCCCCTTCAAAAATGACTGGAACCTTTCTACACATGGTAGCTGTTCCGGTGAAAGCATAGCGTATGTATGTATAGTGATGTAAACGCATAGTGCATTCAATTTGCTCTTTCCTCACAGGAAAATATGAGCGGCAGACGGGCAGACAGACGGACGGACGAACGTGAACATGAATAACAAATAACTGTGCAATCCCATGGGAAATTGTGTGTATTAGCAGATGCGAGGAAGAACATACATCCATCCATTTGCTTTCTAATGTTGTTAGCCGAGAGATTTTTGAAAAAGGGGGGGAATTTCAACTAGGGAGCTCCATCAAATATTTCCCAGGTAGTTTTGTAAGACATGTGTTTCTCTGTAGATTACATTCCTATCTTTCATACCAAGTCAAAGAGCTTGCTCTTTCCGGGTAGAAAGCTGGAACTCTGCTTAAAAGTTCTTCACAGAACTGCAACACCACTGCAATAGCTACAATAGTCGATCAGCTCTATGATTTCCAACTTTCACTTATTGTCTAAATTACCCTTCAAAGTCAACCTGCAAACAGAACCGACTAATTTGAACAGGCAATTAAAGCCAAAAAATTAAACTAATCGGTCCTAATAATGGTTTAGAACTTTAGCATTTAATTTCATTCGAGAGAAAGCTTCGTCAGCTGTTCTTAACAGGCGCATTTACCCTTCAAAAACACAACATGAAATCAAAATCAGATTCAATGAATAACATTGAGAGATTCAAAGGAATTCTATTACGGCTATATAGCTACAGCTCCATTGCAGTAAACCTAAAGGTACCCCATAAATTTTGACAAAAGCACCTTGCCAAAGTGATGCATTATAATCTGCGGTTTTGCAAGCCTTTTAGAATAGCAGTAGCATAGATTCAAAGTTGTAATTAATGGATTTAAAAAAAATAAAAACTTGAAGCACTACGCAAAATCGTTGGATGTGGTATATGAAAATCCCCTGACTAATCGTAAGTCCCCAACTCTGAAGCCCGAATTCAAACTGTAAGCCCTTGATATCTGTATCTATATAAAGAAAAATCTCAATGGAAATAGATTAAAAACGTAGGTGTATGTAGGTAGATTAGACTTTGTTTCGTCCCTCCAACACTTTCCCCTCTTCCCTGCTCTATAGATGGCTTTAATCATTACAGGGAAAGGGAACACTTGAAAGCTATTTTGCTCGAGGCTTCGTCAGATGCAGACTAGAATTGTAAAACCACAGCGGAATTTACAAAGTCTCACAAGACAAAATCCAAAAAATCCTAAATCCTCAAGAACACTCAAAATGCTCAAAGCAAAGGAGCTCAAGGAGATCGACTCTCAACTAAAGTTCTCTAAAAAGAAGAGAGAGAAAAGCGAGGGGCGTCCAATAAATCACGTTTGACAGAAGAGGTGCGTATCCTTCATTTAAAAATAAATTAAACTTTCTAAAAAACAAGACACGACGGAGCGGAGGAGGGAGGGTGCAGAGTTGTTTAAAATGTTGTAAAATAAGGACAAAACGTCCATTTTTGAGCACCCCCCATTTCATGCTGCAATACAGAGAGCCTCCTCATCTTCCAACAGATAGATGATGGAAGAGATGGGTGGGAGAAAGTGAGAGAAAGTCAGACATCAGGAGTTATAAAAATGAGATAATAAGTCACGTACTCAAATACCTACACAAAACGAAGGCTATACTGTGCACTTATAGACTGGCTTAACCTTTTCGAAACGGTATTGTATCTAGTTTTGACCTTTTTGAAAGTGCTAAGTACTAGTTTTACATGTTGTTGAAAATGTTGATTTCTAGTTTTACAACTTTTGGAAAATGTTAGTTTCTAGTTTTTACTCGTTTGAAAGTATTAATTTCTAGTTTTGACCTTCTTGAAAGTGTTAGTTTCTAGTTTTGACTGTTTTGAAAGTGTTTGTTTCTAGTTTTGACCTTTTTGAAAGTGCTTGTTTCTAGTTTTGACCTTTTTGAAAGTGCTAGATACTAGTTTTACATGTTATCGAAATTGTTGATTTCTAGTTTTGCATCTTTTTGAAAAAGTTAATTTCTTGTTTTACATCTTTTTGAAAATGTTAGTTTCTTGTTTTACGTATTTTTGGAGATGGCAATTTCTTCTTTTGACCCTTTTGAAAGTCGATTCTGAACGCTTTGAAAATGTTATTTTTAATTTTAACAGTTTCGAGAAAGTTTAGAAAAATCACTTTTGCAAAGCATTCTTTCCTTGTTTCTGCAGCTTTAAGAAGAAAAGGGACGTATTAGTAATTTATTGCATTTAAAAATGTGTACAAACTTTATTTTATTACTTTATAAAAAACAAAAAATGGTACTGAATTCTCTAGTTTTCTTGTACTATGTTTCAATGACAACTTCATTTTGCTTCTTCGACGATGATATAGTTAGTGATACACTGTAGACTGATAGCAGAACTCGAAAGAGCATCCATCCGTGTGGGTTCCATGCATAATTAAAGTGTGAGTGAGAAGCCTATGCCAGCTTATTAGGATTCCCACCGTCTCACTGTACGTGTGGGCTTTCCCTTTACTTTCCCTTTGTGCTTTCACTTTCTATCAGAAGGCTCTTGCAGTTTGATTCATAGTCGAGTCTATGTTCACGTTTAATAGTGTCTGCCTACTCCGATGCTATACCACGCATACAAAATATTTATTCCCAGAAAATCTTTACACTTGGTTCAACTCTTGAGTCTATGCTACACGTTTGTATGTATATATCGTAGCCATCTAGCTACCAATTTACCATCCCACTTATCACACCCTATATCATACTCTATATCCCTTGGCACCTTGTAACTCATGCAATAGCACCTTAGGCGCATTAGCGGCAGGTACATATGGACAGAGCACGCCTACGTACTTTATAGTGAAAGTCCATATGTACACCCTTAAACGTGGAAAGAAAATTCACAATCTTTCTAAATTTATACGTATTTGCCAAAATATTAATTTGCAAAACTTTCCCCCCATGCTGTGTACGAAATTTTATTTCCCCAGAAAGTGAGATTTATTAAATGTACGTAGAGACAGACTTGTTTTTGTATTCACTTACTTTTTATTACTACATAATAAATATGTATGTGATTATATAAAACGCTATATAGCATTACGCCTACAGTTGACCTAATGAAGCCAGTTCCCACCTATGTACATGCATGATGCCCTCCGTCCACTCGTAATTTCCCTTGATCTTTCGAGCTTCCATTATGATAATCATAATGCAAAGGAAGGCCTTTGAAAAATTGTGTCAAATCTTCACAGTATATGTACTTTATATCCTTCCCTTTGAACTTTGAAAATTCTGACTTGCATTTTCGTAGAACAACAAACTTTGTATTTGGAATAGCTTTCACTTGAAATAATTGAAATTCACAAGAAATACTGCAATGCACTTTGTCAAAGACGAACGTGCATAGGTTCATTATAAGGGCTGACGAAGTTTTGCAAAACATGTACATAGACAAAATTCGGAGTTTTATATAGGTGTGTCAACTCCTTCTGGTGCTGGCCTCTTAATCTAAATCCACAATCTAGTGTTGTTTTTGGTTTTCGTTTGGCCTACAAAATATTAAATTATGACCGTTTTTCTTTGGCATAGTGCATAGAAACAGCTGGACCGGCGGTCACGCTTAATAAAAATGGTAGCATGGCATCCTTTTTTCCCCAAATTGTGCGCCCACACATGGAATTCACTAGAATTTTTTAATTTCTTTTCATCCGAATTCCTGAGAGCGTTTCCCTCCTTTTTCCTCGTATTAGAAAACTTGAGCTCACGGCATTACTTTGTAGTGTGATACGCCGTACAATGGAGTACAAGACAGTGTACAGTTTACAGTTCCAGATTGTAGCTTCCAGATTGTAGCTGGAGAAAGCAATAATGATTATATTTAATCCCCTACTTATAATTCTTCGCGCTGCACAATGCACACACAGCACACGAGGGAGAAAGTTGGAGGAAAATCCAACGGAGCTTTCCAACTTTCTCCTCCTACATGTTTCTCCTTTGTGCTGGGACTTTCTCCCTTAATGCTATTATAGCTTTTAGGGCTGTTCATATATTATGCTGACGGGCTTTTGGGCTGGGAAATAAAATTACGTAATACATATTTCGAATTATTTCAAATAATAAAAAAAACATTTTTAAACAGCTATCACTATAATTTTCAAAACAGTGTAACAAAGTTGTATTTAAAAAGTATTTATGACGTAATAAATGGAATGCCCCTTATATACTTTCGTACACGATTATAGATGCTATGCCTATAGACAGCTGTTGCTGTGTCCAGTATATGCATTATAGATGTTGTTATTATTATTATGGAAAGCCTCGCTTTGTTCATTTAGCACGTAGTTGACTTCCAACAACTTTTTAACTTTTCACCATTGCGTTACTTTCACTTGAAGACTTTGAGTCAACAGGAAATTTCGGGCATGCATACAAATCACGAGAATTTTATCTGATTCTCGGCAGCGTCTTCAACCGGACTTCAATAGGTACATGCATGCACACTGATATCTCAGAAACATATGGAATTTTAATCCCGTGCATGCTTTGAGATGGAAATGTCAGTTTTGACTTTTGAAACAGGAGTCCAACTGCTGAAAGTGAGTGTGTGTTTTGAAATTGAAATCCAAAGAGAACAGCAGCACAATTTATACTCATGCATGATGCACGGAAGGATCCCATACATAAAATAAAGTTCAAAGTTAGATGCTTAATGAGATTCTCAAAGAACTACTAAGAAAACTGAGGTAATTAGCATAAAGCGAAACGTACCATGAATCATTCCATCAAACGAAAACTGCTTTGTAATAAAAACAATAAAAACACACTGATTTTGAGTGGGGTCATTTTTTGACAGTCATTTATGACTAAATTCACTTTTGAGGCTACAAACTTTGCGTTGGTGGCAAGAAGAAAGTGACTTGCAGTCAAATTAAGTGAAATTTATTGCGGTTTTAAAACAATCTTTAAAACCACTATACAATAAAGTACCTATGTAATTATTTAACTTATTCCCAACTGGGAAACCATGGAAAGAATACCTTAGAAAAGTGCCTTTTTCTAGAGATTGACTTTTTCAAAACGATCAAAACTAGAAATAACATTTTCAAAAACAGTCAAAACCAGAACATAAGACTTTCAGAGAGGTCAAAATAATAAATTAACACTTTCAAGAAGGTCAAAACAAGAAACTAATATTTTCAAAAAGATTCAAAACAAGAAATTAACCTTTTCAAAAGTGTCAAAAGAAGAAATGAACATTTTCAAAAAGATGCAAAACAAGAAATTAATCCTTTCAAAAGTGTCAAAAGAAGAAATGAACATTTTCAAAAAGATACAAAACAAGAAATGTACATTTTCAAAAAGATGCAAACCAAGAAATTAACACTAAAAAAAGATGTAAAGCTAGAAATAGTACCGTTTCGAAAAGGTTAAGCTATTACCTGGCGCGCAATCTTATATTTTCAAGCCTGTATTTTATCAGCTATAACTCCTAGTAAAACATTTTTAAGCTTTCACCCATAATAGTAAATTCATCAGAGATTTACGGTACTTACGTACCACTACCAACGTACAACGAACCTACAACGAAATTTTTCTATCAAACTAATGCACCGGTTCAGGAAGGCAAGGTACTTCACATCCAATTTACAAGACAGCAGACGTAGACAAGGCATTATTACAGGATCAGACATACTCTAGCGTCCCAATAAATAAAAGAGATAGAAATATGTAACTATAAGCTATATTAGTAGCAGACCAGTATATAAGTTATGGCCATTGCCAAGAGATATAGGCCGTCACTGTCATCGATAAAGATAAAAGTGGAAGTATACAGACAATCCTTCCACAACCAGCAATTCTAATCAAAGTCAAAATCAAGCCCTCATATTTCTCAGAAAAAAAACACAGCACAGATACTACGAACATGGAAAAACTTTTATTTGTAATTAGAATCGACCACTCATTCATCACGGGAAACATAAGGCATTGACTGTTGTGATAAAATAGGAAGACCCGTTAGAACTGGACAGAATGACAGTGACAGTAATTCCCCAGTTGTAACATTTATTTGAAGGGAAAAAAATTAATAATTACAATAATTACAGCTTTTGTATCAAACAATACAAACACTCGTTTTAACTTTTGTAGCACAAGCAATAATGTATAGCATGTTCAGGTAAATCCAAATTTAATTTAATGTAATGGGATCGAAAGAATTTCAAATCCTCCCTCCTCCTACCAATAAGGCCCTTTAGCTCAATTTATTCCTTCATCACCTAAGCCAGGAGTATTAGTGGGAGAGATACTTTTGGAGATTCCACTAGTAATTAATTAAGAATGACAAACTACTGTAATTAATTACACGCGGGAAAATCCTGGAGGTATTCATGCCAACAACTGGCAATAATTAGAAAGATCAACATAGAAGCAAGTCAAGGATTTCGTAGTTGATGGGAACACAGTGACGGTTTTCCGCTACAACAGGTGGTGGCAGGGAAAGCATTGTAATTAATTACACAAACACAGTAATCAAGAGAAAGTAGAGTGTAAAATGTCCTATTTAAACTAAATGAATGTTTTTGACAGTGCAAAACGTTCTATTTTTTTAGTACAAGGCAAAACTTCCCAAAAAGACAAAACAAATTGATTGATTTTGTGATTGTGAGTTTGTGAGTGAAAGTTGTGACCGAAATTCCAGATTTTCCGTTTCGGATTTGGAGTTTGATAATTTGGTAATTTGTAATTTCCGAATTTCACGCAGTCACTCACGACACTTCCTTTCTCTCTCATTCGTCTCAAGTCACATTAGTCTAACGAGCTCAGGGCCATTTACACTCTCGACAGTAGTGACACACTTTCACCCAAATACCGTTCCAATAAAAAGACAGACACAGAGACAGATAGACAGACAGACAGACGGAATCACACATTTCTAAATCTAAAAGCAACTGGTTCAAACTTCGAACGCTAAAATGGGAGAAAGTACACTATGCACATAAACGGTATTTAACTCTATATTAAGTGCCCCGTCAAAGAATAATGCGCCGAGAATTTTGTTTGTTTTTTTTTTCGCTTTCCCTAATGGACTACTGCTTGCACAGGTATGCATTTGGAAGAAACACATTCGCAGCTGACACCCTCATCAATATCCACCGCTGGTATTCATTCCTGTAGCTTGAGAAGCAAAGTGGCGTTTTTCTAAAAAAGATATTACTACTGCCCTAGGGACACTTTTAAAAACGCTAGAAATGGGTCTCTTTGCTTCACAAGTCGATCATCACAGCTTAACTATCGCTTACATCAAAGCAAGAGTAACAGTAACACTAAACACTAAAAGTAAGCACAGGCGCGTGTAATGTAATGAGAAAGGGAATGAGAAAGAGAAATATGTCCATAGGTGGGTAGGCATCTGCTATAACTGTGCAGAAGCAGTAAAACACTAAAATTGTAAATTGTACCTTCATGCTTAGCATACATAAGACAAAATGAAAATGAAATGCACAAATGCTAAAATACAAAATTATACTCAAAATTCTAGCTCAGCTATGAACCCGAGCGTATATGTAAGTATATAATATGCGCTGCTTTCACTGCCTGCCCTGGAAAAATATGACGATGATGAAACGGAAACATTTAGCCAGGAAATGAGAAACGCAATTTGGCTAAATGTCCACTGCCATACAAAATATAAGTACGGAAGAACGGGGGCTGCTCATAAACTATCTAAGTTACAATGGATTTTAAAAACTTATTTTAGTTATTACAGGGGGAAAGGTCATTTCTCAAAAAATTGAAAACATAATTTATGGATGACCCTTTCATTTTGAGCATTTAGAAGGTAATACTGTAATTTAAGTCGAGTCACTGTACTGCCACGCCAAAGCACGGGTAAATTACTAGTAAAATTTGGTGTGTGAAATGTGAATACATGAAATGTGAATTGGGTAGCAAATATAAGAAATAAATATTTTACTACTTTTTTGATTTATTTTTAGAGAAAGTAAATAGCATATTTAGATGGTGCATTTTTTATTTTAGAAAAACAAATATTTGTTTTAGACTTTCACTCTACTTAAAAAATCGAAAAAAAACTTTCCCCCTGATTATTGCTACCTGGGGTGCTAAACCAATTTTAACTTTTAAGGGCTGTAATTTATGTGAAAGCACTCACTATACTTACTAGTCGGTGCCTACAGACAGAACTCGACGTAAAGATTGCATTTAAGCGTGGATTGGCTAAGCTTTTAGCCTTTTACACATTGAATCGTGTTTAGCACATTTTTCCGATGAAAAGGAAATTCGGAATTCTTTGAAATGAAAATGTTCTATCTTGAAATCTCTCTCTCTTTTGCCTATACAAACGGCTGCCGCTACAAGTCCCAGTGATTACATGGAATTTGTGGCTTTCGTCTGGCTTCCCTGCTTCCGATCTATTCACAGTGACTCGTTAGTACAAATTTCCTTGTCACACCCCACTTCCACTCACTGCCTTGTTAGCTTTCACTCTGTAGCACAGACAAGCATAGACTCTCATCTTTTATAACATGCCATTGCATTGCTTAAAGCGCAAAATGAGGCAACACAAATAATTCTGGCGACGCACTTAATTTAAAACAAATTCATACCGTAGGCGTTGTGTGGATGTTGTAACCTTTTCGGAACTGGGAAATTACGAAAATAATGCTTTTCAAAAGTGCTTAATCTACAAACTAACGTTTTCAAAAGGATCAATACTAGAAAGCAACATTTTTAAAACATTCAGACTGACACTTTCAAAAGATGTAAAACCAGAAATGAATATTTTCAAAGGGTATAAAACAAGATATTAACTTTTCCCAAAAAGTCAAAACTATTTTACACTTTAAAAAAGGTCAAACTAAAACATCAACATTTTCAAAACGATGTAAAGTTTTACATCTTTGGTAATTGCCATTTTTAAAAAGGTTGAAACTAGAATTGAGCCGATTTTAAAAGGTCAAAACAAACAATCAACATTTTCAAAAAGCTTTAAAACTAGTAAATACCATTTCCAAAAAGTTTAAAACTAGAATTCATTCGTTTTTAATGGTCAAAGCAAGAAATTTTTACTTTCAAAAAGATCACAACAAAAATCACCATTATTCAAAAGATGTATGGTAGCTGACACTTTCACAAAGTTCAAAGCAAGAAATTTACATTTTAAAACAGGACAGAAACTAGAAATTGCCATTTTCAAAAAGATGCAAAACTTTTTAATTTAGATAAATTAGCATTTCGAAAAGGTAGACCTGCATGTTTTACTCAGTTTTGACTCTTAATCCAGAACATACATACGTCGAAGGAATCCCAATTTTGTGTCTCCAGTTGCCGATGCCTCCATGAAAAAGGAGTGAGGGAAGGACCGCGAGAACCGCAATCAAATAATCGACAAAGTAACTCCTAATAAAGGAGAAAGCCCTACTTTCACCACCACTGCTCGCTAGTCATCCCGGCACCCTCCCTACTTCCCTAACTCCCAATGATCTTCAGTCTACACACACACACACACACACATCACAGCCAGACTTTCACCACTCAGATATACCAAATATCAAATAACATCTGTTGACTTTTCAGCCCACAATCACCAGTTCACAAGAAGCCCAAATCTTTGATTATAGTCCCCACAGTTTCTACCACAAATACTGCAAATTCAGCAATTTTGGGAGCAACTTCCGGGGCAACTCGTCGGAAGCCAACGGTAAATGAATTCTATATAGAAAGTACCTACATGTATACATTATAGCAACCAAGACCACATCATAGCAATAGAAAAACAACTGTGGCTTCTTCCCAGCATAGCTTTTGTATCTACGAGTCTAGCTGTGCTGTGACAAAGACACCAAAAGTAACCCAACAACGTCACATCTCAAAGACTTCCCTGGAGAAAGCGTAAAGAAAGCAACAGGCAAAAAAAGTAATCTAATTTCATTTCATTTTCATTCCTTTTTCCCAATCCATTCAAATCACACTCCATTTTATTATCTTTTTTTTTATTTAATTTAAAAACATGGTCATAGCCGCCACAATAGGGTGGAGAAAGTACTAGTATTTTTAATATTTATTTAAATATTATATTGACAGAGAATCAATGTTTCATTCATTGACACGCACTACTTTTTCGGAGTGAAAAAACGCAAAAGAGCCACCACTAGTATTAAAAGAAAATATTCAAAAGGAAAAAAAAGAAAGTCGAGGAAAGAAAGCACATGTGCGTGTATTAAAGTTTCCAGCCTAAAACGACACACGAGGGAGTCTAATCGGCTTTCTTTCTATTCCATTGCATTGCACTGTAAGTTCAAAATTTTCTACTTTCTCCCATTCCTGAGCAGCTATGCTAATGATGCATTAACATCACTAAAAGACGCTTTCTTTTTGCGAGCAAGGCAGAAAACTAACAACTTTGTTAGAAAACTAATGAAAAGGCAGTATAGCATCGTAGTACTTACATCATTAGGGGAAAACTCTGGCTGGCTCCTTGTAGTAATTATTGTAATTGTAAATGATGACCTACGTCTAAGTACACCACACGACGAGGCTGACGATGTTATTAAAAATATAAAATCAGAAAGTATTAGAATTTATTACTCTCTCGCATTATTATGAAGAAAAAATGGTGAAGCCAACCAGGAGCTAGCTCAGGAGTTATAAAGTTCCCCTGTGGGCACTAACCCCTCTTTTACCATCTCACCATTTTTGTCTAGGTACATAATTATCATCCTATCTTTGATCTTTCGGGGGATCCCTCATAAATTACGCTTTCACAAATTTTCGAGCTGTTTCCCCTACACTTCTGTGTGGGGGATTTAATAAATGAAAGGATGGCACAGTTACACAATTTAATGGCCCTCGCCGTTTAATGGCGAAGGTAATTTATGAAAGTTTCCCACTTTTTTTCCTTCCGCTTTCCTTTGAACGCTAAAACCGGAGCGGAAAGAGAGTTGATTCACCTGGCATGATCATTTTGTATCTGGTACGGTGCGGTGGTTGCACTCTAGGCATGGAAAATTACGTGCACACACTAAATAAAAAAGACAATGGCACAACCCACGGTTACAATGCAAAAGGCGCTATCTACAATTTTTGAAAATACCTGTAAATTCAAAATGTACTGTGGGCTCATTGCAAAACTATACGTTTAGTAGAGTACTTAGAATTACCTAATTAATAAGTGGTAAAAATTGCGGTTTTTTGAATATTGAAAAACTTTTTGAGGACGCAGATAGTACCTTTTGATACTAGACAGACTTACCTATAATTTATTGCAAGAAACCCAGTTTGAACTACATACTAGGAACGATCTGATAGTCGCCTCGGCAGATGGTGAGTATTACGTCTGTCTTGACTTATTTGGCTGGCAATGGAACGGAAATTAGAAAATGAAAAGAGTCGCTAGGGACGCGGTGAAAAGACTCGAGTGAAAACTGAGAAAGAGAAAACCATGGCCATACGCCAGACTGCCATGCCGAGCTCAAATTGACTACAATCTTACGGAGTATTGACTGGAAGGCAGGAATGCATACAGTTCTATGAAGGAGCCATTCATTTATTATAATCACCAATCAACTTCCGGCTCCAGAAAAAAACGTTGTTTCAAAATAATTCCAATCTCAAAATGACTTTTAACCTTTTGGAAACTGTAGTATACTTACAAGTTAGTTTTGAATGTTTTTAAAAATGAGAATTTATAGTTTTGACCATTTTGAAAACGTTAATTTCTAGTTTTTTGACCTTTTGAAAGTGTTATTTTCCAGATTTGACCGTTTTGAAAAAGTGTTATTTTCTAGATTTGATCGTTTTGAAAGTGTTATTTACTAGTTTTGACCGTTTTGAAAAAGTGTTATTTTCTAGATTTGATCGTTTTGAAAAAGTGTTATTTTCTAGATTTGATCGTTTTGAAAGTGTTATTTACTAGTTTTGACCGTTTTGAAAAAGTGCTATTTACTAGTTTTGACCTTTTTGAAAAAGTATTATTTACTAGCTTTGACTGTTTTAAAAAAGTGTTATTTTCTAGTTTTGATCGTTTTGAAAGTGTTATTTACTAGTTTTGACAGTTTTGAAAAGTTAATCTATAGAATTAAACACTTCTGCAAAGCATTCTTTTCATGGTTCCCCAGTTCCTAATAGGTTAACTATATCAATAAGCTAAATTGTGCACTTTTAAAAAGACAATTTTACAAAAATTAGTCGGAAAATTATTTTGATAGACGTAATTTTTACCAGACTCCTATTGCACTATACTAGTCCTAGCTATAGCCTTGCATCTCAGGTGCACAACAATATGTAGGTCCCTACATTTAGTGGATAAGAATAGAAGGAGAGAAAGTCTAGTAGGGAAAGTAGAAAGTAGGGAAAGTAGAAAGAGATGGATTTGGATGTGAGACAGTGTGTGTCTCTCCTGGGCATTAATCGCATAATACTTTTCCTTTTCGCTTAATTAATTCCCCTTTCTAGGCAAAGACATTTTCAAATTTCCAAATACATTATGTCATTCCTACAAATTACTTCCAGTTAGTCCACGTCCCTTCCCATTCCCAGCCGAACACACCTCATTGTCAAGGCTATACACTTGAATCCCTTTTTACTTTTACATAAATTCTTCTCCTTAACAAGTACAGGAAGGAAGGAACAAACCAACACGTCAAAAAAATAGGAACAACTTCAAATAATTCCAATGCGCAGTAGTTTCCTAATTGCAAAGGAAACCTTATCTTTACCTCCGGTGCCGGTGGTCGGTCATATTATAATACGAGTACAAACATCTCTTCTAAAATGACAAAATAACAACAATGTATCCTTAATTATGTTTGCTTTCTCCATTTCCTGGATTCATGCCACTTTAATTTCCATTTTATTGAATTCAAAGTCAGGGGGAATTAAATTAGAAATTAGTTTCAAAATTAAATTTGCTGCCTATTATTACCAGCTGACTGCACTGTACAAAAGCACAGGAAACTCGTCGTTATTATTTTCATTGCATACTGGCAACTGAGGCGGCTCGTAATAATAATAATAATAATAATTACAATTATGCTGATAGTTACAGTTTAGGGTTATTGCTTCACGCGAGACAGGAGAAAGTTTCCTATTTCTGAGGTTTTGCACGCCCAAAGTTTCCTGCTCACTCAGTTCACTGCTCTTTTCAGGTGCAACGGGGTACGCAATACTAATGACGAGAGGAAGTGGAAATATTACGTAATTGCATTAAATTTAATTTGACTTTGTGGCTTTATTAAATTCTAAATTGGACCGTTGTGTCACCCTAAAATAGCAGTACGGAAAACAAAGGTAAAAGTACCTAGAAATACACAAAGTTCATTTACTACAGTAGAAATGAAACTAGCAATAATTATGGTACACCATAAACGTGCATAGATACTGGCTTTTGCAATTTTCTTGTTTTTTTTTGGCTTTGTAATTTCAATTAACATTAGCATTCCTAGCGTGGAATGTTTACGTATGTATATAGTGCAATAAAACTTGAATTTTATTGTTATGTAAACTACGGAAAGTACTAATTGCAATGCTAGGGGGATATTTGGGCCACGGGTGCTTCTTCAATTCCAATTTTACTAAAATATGACTAGCCAAAATTCCCCATAAATGCAAATACTATAAAAATACGTCAAAATATGATGAAGCGATTATACGAAAGAAATGCACACGTACTGCCATGGTCATGGTGCCTCCATTTCACTGCATTAATTCGATTACATTAAATATTAATCGGAAGTTCCTTGCTACTTGAATGAAATGCTAGAGCCTTGAAAATTGCAAGTTTGCAAGGAAATTTGGCAAGGAAACGTTGAATGATGGATGGTGGGAGTGGAAATAAATGTTGGATGGATAAATGCACTCAAATATTTCATTAGAAGAAATATTCCCGCAGCCACACACAATGTAAAATTACTCTTTAAAAAACTACGTATTAATTTAGTGCACCTGGAAAGTTGAGAGTTTGGAGAGTCACTACAAGGGAAAAATTTACAATCCTAATTATGTAGTTTCCATTAATTTCATGACCTTCATGTGTCCGGCACTGGATTTCCATTCCAAGTTTCATATACCGTGGCTTAACCTGTTCACAACTGTGAAACTATGGAAAGAGTGCTTTACAAAAGTGCTTTTTCTAGAAATTAACCTTTCCTTAAGAGTCAAAACTAGAAATAACAATTTTCAAAAGCATTCAAACCCAGTAACTAAGACTTTCAAAAAGGTCAAAATAATAAATTAACACTTTCAAAACGACGTGAAACAATAAATCAACATTTTCAAAAAGATGTGAAACAATAAATTAACATTTTCAAAAAGATATAAAACAAGAAAATAACACTTTCAGAAATACCAAAATTTGAAATTAACACTTTCAAAAAGGTCAAAACAAGAAACCAACATTTTCGGAAAGGTCAAAACAATAAATTATAATTTTCAAAAAGATGTAGAACAAGAAAGTAACACTTTCAAAAATATCAAAATTAGAAATTAACACTTTCAAAAATGTCAAAACAAGACACCAACATTTCGGAAGGGTCAAAACAAGAAATTAACGCTTTCTAAAAGATGTAAAACTAGATATAGTACCGTTTCGAAAATGTGAAGAAGCAAAACGCTCAATTCAAAACAATACATTTTGCTTCTTAATCTAAGGTGGCACATACCTTTCCTTTTTTTCTCCCAAAATTCGATTTCTTCATTACACGAAAGCAAACATGGAACTAATAGCAGTCCATTCAGCACGCCCACTACCCACTACATTTGTATGACCAAAAGCTTCCCACTTCACGCCGCTCTTCTGTAGACATGAAAATAAAATGAATGGAATCCGCAAGTCCACAAAGGAAACACAAGTTTTCCACGTCGATTCGTGTAAGTGTAATGGAGAGATTGCGATTTCGATTTGGGTCGAAGAAAAGGAAAGTATGTAGAACCGTAGGTATAGCTATAGATAGGTATCGTATATGTAAATATATATATATATAATATAGCCATATATATGGCCTAAAAAAAAGAGAACACAACCAATAAAATAGACAAGGCAGAGTCCTTAAAATAAGTAAATAACTCACGTCTACACAAAACTGCAAACCGAAACGGATCCGGAAAGAACGTTAGGACGCGGGAAACTGTTTTAGACTGTAGATAAGAAGCTCGGCTCTGATTGGAATTCACTTTCACTTTGTTTTAACAGGAAGGGAAAGAAAGGCTATCTCTCTACATGGCTTGTACTTTCACTGACTGCCAAAATACCTTTCCTTTTTCTATCTATGTTGCTATAATCACTTTCGTGTGGGTGTCTACGGCTCTCTCATTCAAAATCACAATCACAGGGGAAAAAACTCCTAAATCACGAGTGCTGAAGCAAAATGACGATTGTAGTCGAGAATTTTTGTTAAACGAGGAGTGTTTTTGAAAAGTGCTGTCAAATGTTCAAAAAAGGTCAAAATGCAAAAAAATTAACTTTTGTCTTTTAAAAAAATGTCAAAACTAAAAATCAACAATTTCTAAAAAATTGTAAGTTGTAGAAATTAACATTTTTAAAAAAGTCGAAAGTAGAAATCAACCTTTTCTAAAGTTACAAAACAAAATATTATATACCATAAGCATTCTCAAAGAAGTCAAAACTATTAATTAACATTTTCAAAAAGGTGTAAAACTAGATATTGCCGTTTCCAAAAGCATGGACAGTGCTCCACGTGTGCTTTGGAAAGTTTGTGAATAAAGGCCGTATTTTCTTTCAAAAAACTGTTAGTTATCCCATTTCTGTAGTAGTTGATCTTTTGGCAGACACTTATTTACGGTATGGAAATAAAAAATAATAGTAGATACGTCATTTTGTTTCATAGGCTATCGTAATCTGACGATCTACACTAGCTATCTCCCCATTCTACTGACACTCACTGCATGCACGGTATCTTTTTCCCATCTAAACTTCAATTTATTGCACTTAAGAGAGTCAAATTGAATTTAGCCATTTTAGTATTTTCATTCAGGATAAGGATTTCCTACAAAATAACACTGTCAGCATCCTCCACGCAAACCACCAACATGTGCACACGAACTGGATGCAGATAAATATACCGTAAATCTCTCACTAGCCACAGAATAAAGTTGTAATAATTATGAATAGCTACATGTAATCTTTATAGAGACCAACAGTTTTTATAGATTACATTATTACGTTCAAAAATAAAAGTTTATTAATTCATTTTCGTTTTTCTCGGAGTTAAATCCGTCCGTAGGATTATAATTACTGGGAGAAACTAATCGGAGAATGGCAGTTAATGCCAGACGACACAATGGAAGCAATAAAATGGAAACAGCATTAAAGTTAATTCTAGCCGGGTGAATTACTACCCGCCTCCCGCACACCATTACGGACCGAAAACCGAACGCGGCATTGTAATCGAATACAAAAAAACACCTAAAATGCAACTTTATGCAAAATCAAATACAAAAGGTGGATAAAATATAAAATATCCGTACAGACCATCGTAGATATCTACCTTGTCAGTTTTCCCACACGTGCTTTATTTTATCCCTATTGGAACGGAAAGACAATAGTAATGCAGCTATAACGTATCTCTATATCTCAGTCAACTTTGGTTTTGGTTTTATTTTATTTTAGTAGAACAAAACCCTGACGTCATTGCAGGATTTCCAAGCTCAATGCAATACGCATAGGTACACTGTATAACCAAACAGGCACAAAAGCTTCAACAAAGAAGCATTGAAAATATCCCTGGAATTTATTCACGGTATTTCACGGTTGGATTTTCACCAATTTTAATTAATTAAAAAACATGCAAAGTCAAAACACATGAATGAATGAATTTTCTAAAAACAGTTCCTACATTTACAACGGTTTGCAGTATGTAGTTTCAAATCATAAAACGTTTTTGCACATCGTTCCACCAGTTTAGCTAGCACTTCGAAGTACCTTCACAGTATTTCAGCTTTAAAACAATAGTTTATTTTGTATGTTGAGAGACAAAAGGGAATGAGAATCAAAAGAAGAATGAACATTGCGAAATACGGTAAACGGCAATCGTAGGTGGACATAAAATGAAAATCGAAAATATAGTTTGAGAGATCCCTGGGGCCCCTTTTTGTTTATTACATCTGAGCCAAACGGACGACAGAGCAGAGGCAGAGCCAACTCCTACTAGAAGCAATAATAATAACAATAAAAACAATAAAATAACTATATCAGTAGACGCTGCTGGACACGGGCTATAGTCACTATAAGGGAAAATTTTGGAATTAATTTCTAGGTACACCCAATACAATGAAATGTTAACCTTTTCGAAGCGGTAATATACTTAGTTTTGAATGTTTTTGAAACGAGCAATTTGTAGGTTTTTGACCTTTTAGAAAGTGCTATTTACTAGTTTTGACCGTTTTGAAAAAATGTCATTTACTAGTTTTGACCGTTTTGGAAAAATGTCATTTACTAGTTTTGACCGTTTTGGAAAAGTGTTGTTTACTAGTTTTGACTGTTTTGAAAAAGTGTTACTTACTAGTTTTAACAGTTTTGAAAAAGTGTTATTTACTAGTTTTGACCGTTTTGAAAAAATGTCATTTACTAGTTTTGACCGTTTTGAAAGAGTACATTTATGGAATTAAACACTTTTCATTCTTTCCATGGTTCCCCAGTTCCGAATGGGTTAAAGGAGAATTGCAAAAACAAAACATAACCTTGCACCTACATACCTACTATCGAACAATACCAGCTCAAAATTCTAGAGTTTTAGAATTCTAGAATTCTGGGAAATAAATAACGCACTATGAGTACTAATACTGTACATATACATAGGCTTCCATATATTCGATTACTGATTGTAGTTTCTGTAGAAGGTAGCATAGATGTATGCATTTTATCTATAATTCAGCGACCACGACCCCACACAAAGAAGGCGCATTGAAATTTCGAAAATTTGCGGATTGTCTAAATTCACATGAGCATCACTTTGGGTCTCTTTTATTATTCAGAGGGACTCTGATGGCTGCTGGTCTGGGAAAATGGAGCGTCTGGGAGGAACTGCCATTAATTTATTTATGGAGACGCAACTGAATCAATTCTACTTTCGTAGACGTGCAGACATACACACTTTGTTGGCTGGATTTAAAACGTCCGAAAATTCCCATTTAGATTTACCCACACAATTCCTTCCCCGGGTTGTTCTACTGTCTCATTGTACTACTGGCATGGTTAAATTGATGCGGATAAATGTCACATCTACAAGTCAGTCAGGCAACGATACAGCTACGTATATTATTATTTATGCAGCCAAGGAAATGCAAAGCATGCTGTCTAGACTCCCCAAGAATGAAGAATGCAAGGTCGGTTCTGTATTACAGATTGTTAAATGTCCTTACACGTTTAGTCTTTGACAGAGAGCAATTCATTTGCGTGCTCGTTTAGCATAATACACCCATTTATACCAATTGGCTGACTGCGGACTGAATCCTAAATAAAAGATGGGAGATTTATTTGAAATTGAAACGTACCTGACAGTGCAATGGCAACTTTGTCGACTCCACCCAAGGGTGAGAGAGCATCACGAGCTTTGGGTCCGAAGAGCTTCTCCAAATAATTCGGACCGTGACTGGCCAACAGTGACTGCAAAAAACTGGCCGTCTCCTCCACGGGTGGACGCTTGGCTGGAAGAAATTTAATTTCAATAAAAGTCCATCATTAATTATGATTACTATGATAGGACGCAACAATAATAACTAATAATTATAATCGACTAATTAATTACCTACAGGTAATAACTTTACCCGGCAAATCAAACGAATTAAACTATCAATTAGCGTAATTATATTCTGTCGTTTAAGTACAACTCTTATAAGGAAGTGCCTACACAAACTTTCTGTGATGTTTGACACTTTTTGCAATTGTTTCAAACAATTGTGACAGAGTTATTTTGTATCTTAATCCACCGACGCAAATGATGAATTATGATCATCTCTTATTTCAAAATGATTAATGATTTCTCTAACAATTTTGTCATTTGCCCTTTAATCCAAGAAATTAAGCCTTCTCTGAAATTCTAGTGGATAGGACCGACGCAGCTGGAGTTGAAGGAGCATGTGACATTTGAAACTAAACTTTGGACATATTACGGACTCAATTCATTTCACATCTCCACTCCACCCACGCATAACATTTAATTCCTAATCTCAAGTAAAAGCCGTGTAATTCAAAGTAATAAGGGAACGAACTCACGAACAACTTTCCTGTAGTGTCCTAGTAGACAGTAATGAGGAAGGAAATTTTACTACCAAGACCGATGCCGCATCGGCATCGCCATTCCTCGTTTTGCCTTAAGACGCATACTTCATTAATTTCTTGGTAAAAAGTTAATTAATCCTTTTTACGAACTACTAATGAAGCGAAGGCTCATAGGCAGGCCTCACATGCAATAGCATTACCAAAGATACCTACGCATACTGCTTGATCACAACTTCATTTGCGTTTCAAATTACTAGCAGTAATTTCCAGAGTCGAAAATACCTAATGACGTACTCCATTAAAACGAAATGTGATTAAAACATTATAAAAAAGAAAATATCGGTCTAATTATAAATACAATTAGCATAGATGGTATATCTTTACTAATTCAGATGAATGCAATAACTCCTTTTGGAGTAATTATAGTTTAATTCAGGCCATCATCATCATCATCATCAGTTAGTCACTGGCATTAAAATTTCACGCTAATAAACTGTAAGCTAATCAAAAAGCACAAACTTTTGCTCATTCTAACTTTCCTAAAGTCGAGTAGGGTGAACGGTATTCGGTATTCGTATAGCTATATGTACTTCAATGATGCAATAGCGAACAAAAATTATATCGATTTCAATTTGAGTTTGCTTTGCCAATATATAAATTACTAGAACCTAGAACGGGACATAAGTTGAACATTGACTTGGAATTGGAAACACAGGGCATCGCATCGGTAAGGCTGACAAACCCAAAGTCAACGAACTAACGGGACCAATATTACCACAGAATTAACACGAATACCAACTTTGTGACTAAAATACATGCCAGACGAGATCCTCTAGATTCTATCCTACCACAAGCTTCGATGCACCTAACAAAAGAACCGAAAATAAATACAACCGATGCGATGATGCAAATACTGATATTAACCTATTCGGAACTGGGGAACCATGGGAAGAATGCTTTACAAAAGTGTTTAATTCCATAAATGTACTCTTTCAAAACAGTCAAAGCTAGTAAATGCCACTTTTTCAAAACAGTCAAAACTAGTAAATGCCACTTTTTCAAAACAGTCAAAACTAGTAAATGCCACTTTTTCAAAACAGTCAAAACTAGTAAATGC